>ML105759.1:35685-103318 GCA_003697995.1 Taxidea taxus jeffersonii | reverse complement strand
AGAGTGATCTGCGGGGAGATGGAAGAGAAGAGGCTGTTTCTGTAATTTGGTGGTATGCATGAGGGATGATATCATAAGGCTGAGAAGGAGGACAGTCCTCGTCAATCTTTTACAATATTGGTGTCATTCAAGCACAACTTTATCTTTGAACCGGAATATCTGTTTCAATGATTTCCATAAGCACATAAATTATCATCTTCAGAGCCGTCAATATTCTTTTCTGTGCTTTATTAAGTGTTATTGCAGAGGCCATTTATAAAGTGACTGATTCAACTTTTAATCTTTTGAACATTAAAGCGTATTCCACTGAGTTTCCTTTTCCAAATAATCTAAAATAACAAAAAGAAACTAAGCTCATTACATGAACAAGTGACAAGCGTTTTGCTCTCAGCCTGGCAAGCTGTCTTACTCACTTCAAAGGATGATAAACTAATTGTTTCCAGAGTTTATAAGTAATTAAGCTATTATTCAGGGAATTTATGTAACAGTTTTATTCATGATAGAACTTTCCAGTGAGAATAGCCAAAGACAAGTCTTCAAAAATACCGAAATGTTAATAATTAGAAAGTCTGTCCTTATAAGAATGAAAACTAGTTTTACTTCTAAAAGCATTGGAAAATGTAAACAAATGTAGTTTTCTTCCAGAGTATATGATAGGTGGAGGTCATTATGTGTTATTAATGCTGAAAGGAAAATGAACACATAATGGTTTCCAAAGATTAGAACATCTGTAACTATCAGGTTTTAAAAAGTTAATTTTAAAAATCATTCAGCTTGATTCATCTAAATATACCTGGTAGGGAAAAAAAATGCCCATTTAGGATTCCATATGGAAAGTTTAAAAACTTAAATAATTTGAGTATTTTAAATCAACTTTTGGTGCCTAGACAATAAGAATTAATGCCAAGGAATGTTAAGTGCTTTGTATGAGAGATGATATTATTTTTTAGTTTTTCTGATTTTGCCACGGAGAAATGTACTTATTCACCCTTAGATTAAAATGAAGAGACTACTTTAAAAATCTTTTCCAGTATATTAAATTCAAAAACTATTTCTGTAGTTCAACTCATGTTTGTCATTTTTAAATGTTTGCCCTTAATGAAACTGTTCACTAAAGGACAAAGTAAGGCTTTTAAAGGAACTGATGAATTATTTTATAAATTTCAGCAAAATATATGACATTTTAGCTTAATAGACATATTGTTTATATATGTAGCAATGTACTATTTTAATATATTGTTTTCCATCAAGATGTTTTTTATCTTTGGAAAAAGCCCATTCTGTTGTGACATGAAGAACTTAGAAATTAACCAAATTTTCATCTTTGAAGAGTAGTACCAAGATATGAATGTGAAAATCCAAGGATATGACTGTAGAAGCTTGTTTGAAGTAAGATACATTTTCTGGAAGTTATCTGCAAAAGAGTGTGAGCTAGTTCAATATCCATTCCCCTCACCACAAAAAAGTGGGAATTGGCTGTAAGAGTCATTACAAGGAGTGGAATCTCAGCATAGCAAAAAATATTTAAGTAATATTTACTCATTTCAAGTAGAATTCCTCCCAAGCAAGTCTGGAGTTTCCTGGAAATTGTATATAAAATGTTCTGTTTGATTCAGGGTCAGGGTCATTTTGTGGAGTTTGTGTAAATTGTGGCAATTTAGATCTGTCATTGTGTCACGATGTCTAACTCGGTGTCTGCTATACTACATTTCTTTATTCTAATAGACCAGCATTATTAAAAACAAAAAACCCGAAGCAACCTGGTTAGTAGTAATGTGATCCCATGTCTAAGACCATGCAATAATTGACCTTCCGGATACCAGGTACACTTAGATTCACTTTAGGACATTTAGCTGTTGAAAATGAGTTCATTACAGAAAGACAATGGTGACTTAGTTGCAACTGGCACTTGTGGTATTTCACATGACACATGGGCCATACCTTGCCAAGACAGCCACTACCATGATTCACACCAGAGCAGGAAGTCAGCTCTACGTACATCTTGTAATATGAAATACACTGTTCTGATCAAGGATGAATGAAATATTTTTTTGTACATCCCTCCATAATCTTAAGGAGGTGATTAGAAGCCTCTTTTCTGGTTTCTTTGTAGTAAAGATATTTATATAAACTTTATGTTAAAGTTTAATGGTTGAGGACTTTATGGTATGTTGCCTTCAAGATGTCAATAACAATATAGTCCAGAAAAATACTGTTGTTTCCTACCTATGCCCAGGTTGAAAAGGGTTCTCTAGTGGAAAGACTTAATGGTGGTTGGGGTGAAGGTGGGGGGTGGTACCAAGGCTATATGACCACTCTTCCTGGCACTCTGTTTAGTAATCCTGACTCTACCACTTTACCATGATGTAATTTATCTTCGATGGATCTTTTTCCTAATCTCTAAATGATATTAATATATTTCTGCCTTGTAGAGTCTCTACATTGTAGAGTGCAGTAAGGAATTGCTTTACATTCTATTGAATACAGCAATAAAGCCTGTCTCTCAAAGAGCCCCAGATTTTTTTCCAGAGGAGTCCTGACTCATAAGAGATATCTCTCTCTTCTCAAAGTTCTGAGGGCCTCTTAGAATTCTGAGATGCTTTCCTTTGGTTTCCCCTGTCTGGCCATCAGAGGTAAAATGACAGTCTCTTATTGTTCCAAAGAACTCGCTGAGAGGAATTAATACGTCTATTGATTAAGTCGCTTCTCAGAAATAAAAGGTGACTTGTCCACCAATGATTAGATTGTGACCCAGTAGACAGAAAACAGCAGGTCAGACTCCAAAGAGAAGGGTGTAGCCCAACTACTAGAGCCTTCCCCTTTTGTGAAAACAATGAATCCACAGATACACTAGTTTTCTTTAAATTCTGTGGTATTCTGGTTAGGATCTTGCCTTACTTCATATTCTAGCATATTACAGCAAATCCTTTTTAGGAATGAAAAAATGTGTGTGTGTGTGTGTGTGTGTGTGTGTGTGTGTGTGAGAGAGAGAGAGAGAGAGAGAGATAAAATCTTGAGCATCTAATATACCCAGAGCAGTGAGCAGGACAGTGGGGGCACTGGGATTAATAAGACATTGTCTCTGCCCTCAAAAGTTCATTGAAGCATGGAGCTGATAGGGAATTCACAGTCCCAACCCCTAGCAGCACACACAGGTGCTGGGGGAACACAGAAGTTAAACCAACACCCTGGGAAAAGGGAGCCCCAACAGCCTTTGTGACAGGCCAAGGTAAGGAGAAGTAGAGATCGGGACATATTTTCATATCTGAGTTCAGCCAAGAAAACAGAAGCCACTCTGAGTGCATACAAGGGAAAGAATTTAATGCAGGGATTTGGCTACCCAGGGGACAGAAGAGTCTGTGAAGGCAACCGGGTGGCAATGAGGGACCGAAAACTGAGCAGTCACAAGAAGCTGTTGTCCCACATTGACTAGAGGGACAAAGGGAACAGGTGAATTACCAGAGTCCAGGGTCGCCTGGTAGAAGATATAACCAGGGCAGGCATGCCTAGCAGGGCTGGAGCTATGGGGGAGATAAGAGAGGGAGAAATAATTCTGGAGTCTTTTCTTTCACTCTCGAATCTGTCATCAGTACCTCCTTTTGGCTAAAGCCAGCAAGAAACCAGCTGACAAAGATCCTGGGAAATGCAAGATCAAGGTCTCTATCCTGCCATAGACACCAGAGCAAGGAATGGCTTTGAAGGCAAACAGATCCAGGAGCAACACAGCTTCCAGGCAGATGTTATGCTCCAGTGGTCTTCTTATTTTATTTTTCGAAAGGAAGAACACTATTGTTAATTTCTGGGTTTGTTTGTTTGGGAATGTTGAAGGAGGAGAAGGATATTCCAGACAAGGGCATTAAGTTGGGAGAGAAATGGGTTACATAGAAAATGGCAAGTTGGCCAGTGTGTCTGCAGGAAAGGGGCGGGAGGAGGACACTGTAGGCCATGAGTTGAAAATCGTAACAGTTAACTGCGTGAAATAACCAGTGGCATCTATAACAGCTCAACTTGTTGGCAACCATTAAGCCCCAGAGGCCAGGGTAATATGGATTCTAGGGCTAACACTGTGGAAATAAAGGTGTAGTTAGGTCTCCATACAGGTGCAGCACTGCCTATCAGCAAATGGCTCTCCTATAAAGAAACACAGGAAGCCTTCTTGACTACCTTCAGTTAATTTATACTGTTACATCAATCATCCACGAAACCAGAGGGGGACATCGATCCAGTCATTTTCATGAACATGTTAGAAATTGTTCACCAACTCCAAGGAGACATTCTTGTGGCCACTTCAGTGTTCAGAGGGCTAACTCCAAGATTTTCTGTACTCCCACATAATAGGAATAGCTTGGTCTGTGACCTCAAAGATGACCTCACGAGTGACAGTGTGAAGCAGGTGGGAGAAGATTAGGGAGCTAAGAAACCAACCAGAAGGCTGTTGTGGGGATGGTGAGGACCAAGGGCAAGAGTGGAGCATAAGACAAGGCACTCAGGAGACAGGAGGCTGGTGTGGATGAAAGGGGGTGAGGCAAAAAGAGAAGATGAAAACAATGACATGATTTGTGGTCTGGAAAGTGAGACAGATTGTGGTTTCATTTGCTGGGATGGTAAATTTAGAATGAGGGACATATTAGAAAGAAAGATGAAAACCTTGCTTTAGGCATTTTGAGTTTAAGATACTTCATGGGTTATCAAGGTAGGATCGCTCCTTAGGAGGATGAAGACCTGGGTCTGTATTTTAGTAATGTGGTCTGGAGATAAAAATTTGGGAGGAGCTGCTAGAGTAGATGAAGTCATTCAGAATCATGTTCAAAAAGTTTATGGTCACAATGAGGTATCAACTCACACCTGTTAGAATGGCTAGTCTCAAAAAGACTAGAAATAACAAGTGTTGGTGAGGATGCGGAGCAAAGGGAACTCTTGTGCACTATTTATGGGGAAGTAAATTGGTGTGGCCACTAGGGAAAAGGGTGTGGAGATTCCTCAAAAAGTTAAGGATAGAATCACCATATGATCCAGCAGTTTCACTTCTGGATATTCATCAGAAGAAAATAAAAACACTAACTCAAAAGGGTACTTGCATCCCCCCTGTTCACTGCAGCCTTATTTACAATAGCCAAGACCTGGAAGCAACCCAAGTTTCCACGGATGGACGGACAGATAAAGAAGACGTCTACGATGGAATATTATTGAGCCATAAAAAACCCCGGAATCCCACCATTTGCAACCACATGGGAGGGTATAATGCTAAGTGAAATAAGTCAGACAGAGAAAGGCATACTGTATGACCTCACTTACGTGTGAAATCTAAAAACAAAAAGACAAAAGAAAACAAAACCCCAAACTCACTGCTACAGAGCACTGATTGTCATTGCCAGAGGCAGGGGCCTGGGGATTTGCAAAATGGGTGAAGGGGGTTATAGGGAACAAACTTCCAGATATTTATATCTGGAATAAAATATGTAAGTCACAGGAACATAATGTACAGTGTGGCGGTGACTAGTTAATACTGTTGGGTTCTGTAACTATGTGTGGTGATGAACGTTAACTAGATTTATTGTGGTGATCATTTCACAATGCATACACATATCAACTCATTATATTGTGCCCCTGAAACTAACATAATATTGTATGTCAGTTATACCTCAGTTAAAGAAAGTTTACAGTGGGAGAAGGGTAAGGAATAGGGCTGTCGATAGGGGGAACGTGATGGGGGGAAGGATATGTGATTTTATTTTATTTTATTTTAATTTTTTAAAGATTTTAAAAAAATTTATTTATTTGACAGACAGAGATCACAAGTAGGCAGAGAGACAGGCAGAGAGAGAGAGGAGGAAGCAGGCTCCCCACTGAGCAGAGAGCCCGATTCGGAGCTCGATCCCAGGACCCTGGGATCATGACCTGAGTCGAAGGCAGAGGCCTCAACCCACTGAGCCACCCAGGAGCCCCAGGATATGTGATTTTAAAGGTGGGAAGGACTTGTACTTATTTGTGTAATGGGGGAAGACGAGGAAATATTGAAATTGCAAGAAAGAGGTGTTAAACAATGGGGAAAGACATCATAAAGGTGGGGAATTGGGCTGTGAATCAGCAGTGGGATGTCCTAGCCTCCAAGACTGAAGGCCAGTGGTGGGTACAGATGTTGGGTCCAGGTAAATGATGGTAGAAGAAGGGGAGGCTGCTCACACTTGATAGCCCTAATTTTCTTTTCTTTCTTTTTTTTTTTTTATCAGATTTTATTTATTTATTTGACACAGAGAGAGAGGTCACAAGTAGGCAGAGAGGAAGGCAGAGAGAAAGGGGGAAGCAGGCTCCCTTCTCAGCAGAGAGCCTGATGCGGGACTCGATCCCAGGACCCTGAGACCATGACCTGGGCCAAAGGCAGAGGCTTAACCCACTGAGCCACCTAGGCGCCCCCTTTTTAAAAAATTCTTTTATTTTTACTTTCATTTATTTATTTTTCTTATTTTTCTTTTCGGAGATATGAGTCATAGTGCCATTAGATGAAGAGTGAAGAGATAGGAGAGTAACCAGGTTTCTGCACAGAACGTCCCACATCCTGCCCAGGGATCCCCCTCTGTCCTGGACAAACCAGGAAGTCTGGTCACTCTCAGGGAAGGGGAAAGGAAGGGGCTTGAGGGGAAGGTTAAATGTTAAAATCATGGTGGAAAATGGGAGAGGGAACTGACAGAAATGCAAAGCTTGCTGCCAGGCATCAAGGACTCAGGTGGAACCAGAGACCAAGGGGCAGTCTCTTGTATATGGCTGTGTGGTGTTCGTCTGCAATGCTAAAGAATTTTGAGTTGTCTTTCTAGGAGAGAGTGTGTTAGTTCAGCCAGAGGTGGTTTGGGAGGACTCTTTGCGATCCTAGGTACGTAGTATCGGAGGTCTCATTCTGGGGGCAGAAAAACAGTGAAACTCATTGGCAAGGTTGCCGGAAGAGCGTCACCTGTTACGTGGAAGGTGTTGCTGTCAGTGATGTACCATGTCACTCTTTCTTTCTTTTTACATAATTGACGAATGGCGGAGTGACAACATTCCACAATATCTTGAGGCACCTCTGAGAGACAGATAATACGTCATCATCTAAAACAGTAACTTCGACTGCAGTCATTAAACAGTGTCTTGAGATACGAGGGGAGCTGAAGGTCATAATCCAGCATCAGCCCGTGCTGTCTAGTCGCAGGCTCTGTCCACGTGCTCTGCGCAAGGCATGCCATGGGAATATTTTGCCTTTCGTGGGCTAAATTATATGCTTTTATACCTGGTAGCTGTTGGACTTGTTGGTTATAGAAACAAAGACAAAGGTAAATATATGGTTGTCTTGTTGGTAACAGGGCAAAGTGGGCAACAAGCTCCAAAAAGCAGATTCAAGGAAGTATCTGGGGGATTGCCTTTTCTTTCTGAACCGAATGAAAAAGATAGCTCCCAAGTAGGTAAAGAGGTGCTTTCCCCAATTTTTGCTCTATAATTAGAGCAAACCACTGCCTCTGAACTTACAGTAGGGGACAGAAACAAGGTACAAGGGGAACTCAGATGACATGGGTTTGGTGAAAATCTGAAACTCAGCTTGGTTGGGGGAAGCCACTCAAATTTCATCTGAAGGTTGATGCAGTTTGGATCAAATCCTCCCCTTCAGACAATGGGAGTGTTCTGGGCTGAATTGTGTCCCCCTCCTTCTCCCACATCCATATGTCAAAACCCTTAACTCCTGGTACCTCAGAGCGTGACTGTACTTGGGGATGAGGCCTTTACTGAGGTAATTAAGGTTAAATGAGGCCACAGGGGTGGGCCCAAACCCAATATGACTGACGTCCCTAAAAGAAGAGGAAATTCGAACACAGAAGAGACATCAGAGAAGAAGGACCATGTGAAGACCCAAGAACAAGGCGGCCATCCACAAGCCAAGGAGAGAGGACTCAGAAGAAATCAAATCCACCAATAGCTTGATTTTGGACTTAGCCAACAGAACTGCGAGAGAATAAATTTCTGCATCTACTTCTCACCTCTGCCCAGTCTGTGGCGTCTTGTTTCAGGAGCCCTAGCAAACGAATACAGAGAGAATTTCTTTAGATCTCTCAACTGTTTGAGAAAGAGTAGACACATCAATTTTTCTTTTTTCTTAAAGATTTTATTTATTTGTTAGAGAGAGAGCACAGGCAGACAGAGTGGCAGGCAGAGGCAGAGGGAGAAGCAGGCTCCCTGCCGAGCAAGGAGTCCGATGTGGACTCGATCCCAGGACGCTGGGATCATGACCTGAGCCGAAGGCAGCCGCTTAACCAACTGAGCCACCCAGGCGTCCCAATTTTTTTTTAAATATTAAAAAAAACATAGGAGATGTCTGCTAAGAAAAGCCTGCATTTACCTCCATTTTATTTATTCATCAAATTTATCAAACACTTTTGCTGTGTTTACCGTGGGAAGTGACCTTATCCCTCTTCTCTGCTCTGGGCTGTGTCTCAACTTCATTCACCTCCTAGTACATCCGTACCTGCATAAACTCTATTGGAGTCATTCTTAAAATACAGTATGTTTCAAATGACAGTGTTGCCTTTTTTATGAAGTTTGGTTATGGGGTTTGTAGACCGTGTTTTCATTATGTTTAATAGGAAATATGCCTGCATCTGAATACAAAGGTTAAGTTAATGGTTTTCACTCCCTTCATTCCTGTGAAATGTAGGCCATTCTATCTGGTTAATTCTCCTTAGTATTTGGAGTATCTCAGATTGATTCTGATGTTTGGCACTTTTAATTAAAAATGATTGTCTAAAATTCTCCTAGGCACACGATGTTGACAAGAGACTCTCGCTGGCATCAAGCTATATGTCTCTGTGAATAATGTGTTGGTATCAGATTCTACCAGAAATGTTGCAGAAGACCAAAAAACAGCTCTGGCTTTGTTTTGTGGATCTATCAGTAACTGTTGACTTAGAACAATCTACCCTGATTGGCACGTCTGCTTTAGAGACAATGGCAGGTAAGTTACGGAACCCTCTAGAAGCAGGGGAAATGTTCATGAAGTGTTTATCTTCCGCGAATTTTCCTGTCATTGCTCTTGGGAATAACACTGGGGATTGGGAGTTGGGAAACTTCAGGAACGAATCCTAGCTCCCTCACTTACTTATTATGTGACTTTGCTGCAGTCAGTCATGGTAAGCATCCATTTATTCACTCGTGAAATAGGGATGAATGCTAGGTTTCAAGCCTGCCTTGCAGGTCCTTGTGAGCATAAAATTAAATAACGAATGTCTTTGTGGTGCTTTTTAAAACATATGATACGATAGACTTGAATCTTATTATTACTGCAGTTGCCACTAAATGGTTTCACTTAATGGCCCTTTTACATTGCTTTCTACCATTGTAAATGAAGTGGCTCCTGCGCTGCCTCCAGGATGAAGATCACAGTCAGTGGGAGGATCAGTGGGAGGTTTGTAGCTGGACTCCCGGTTTCACCATGTTTCAGGGGATGTCTGTTGAAGTTTGATGTCGACTTTTGCTTTCAGTCTTACCTTAGGCAGTGGTTTTTTTCCCTACAAATTTCCCCAAGATTTAATTTCTGGAAGATGATATAAATGCTACCTCAGGTGGAAATCTTCTAGGACCTAATGTCAAGTTATGTACAATGTATGGAGATGTGTCATCTCAAAGTGTGGTGAGAAAGTCTCCTTCCCCTATGGCTGCCTTTCTGAAAGCTTGTCAGATTCCTAGGGCTTCTGTTTCAAGCCATGCGGTAGAACATTTTTTCTGTTTCTACATAACGGAATAATTACTAAAATCAGGAAATTTAACATAGCTGCGATACTGTCCTCTGATCCACAGTCCATATTCAAGTTTCATCAACTGCTACAATGACATCCTTTATGTCATTTTTTCTGACCTAGAATCAGATCCAGGAGCATACATGATATCTCACTTGTCATCTCTCTTTAGTCTCCTTAAATCTAGAACAAACAGTACCCCGGTCTTTCCTGACCTTGACATTTCTGAAGAGTACAGACCTGTTATTTCGTGGAATGTCCCCTAGCTGACATTTGTCTGCTGTTTCTTAACTCTTGGCTTCAGGTTGTGTGTTTTTGGCGGGAGCACAGCAGACGGGATGGTGTGCCCTCTGTCCATGGTGTCAGCCGCCCCCAAAGTCTGCCCCAGCAGTGGCGATGTGAACTTTGCTCCCTTGGTCAAGGTGTTGTCTGCCAAGTGGGAGATAGTTGGAGGTTATTATGTAATAGCCTGTTCCTCATCAAACCTTTATTCGCTGGTTTCACGCCCATTGATGATCTTCTAATTCCATCATTTAATATAGTAGTTGGCTTTTTTTTTTTTTGAGAGAGAGAGAGAGAGAGAACATGCACTTGTTCCTGTGAGCTGTGGTGGGGAGGGGCAGGGGGCAGGAGAAACGGAGAGGGAGAGAGAGAATCTTAACTAGGCTGGCTCCTAGATCCGTCCGCAACCCTGAGATCCTGACCTGAGCTGAGATCAAGAGTCTGTGGCTTAACGTAGGTGCCCCCAAAGTATTAGCTGGCATTCTATTCAAAGGAAGGGCTTTTTCTTTTCCCTCCTTTATTTATTTATTCCTTTACTTGTTTCTATCAATATGGATTTACGGATTCTTATTTAATGCGTTCGGCTTAGTTACTGCGTTATCTCTTTTGATGTTCAAATTTCTCAGGTGTGACCTGCGGGAGCTCCTTCCACTACCTTCCGTGTCTTTCTCCGGTGTCCTAGCGGAGGCTTAACCTGGTGCTTTCCGTGGTGGAATGGATGCTGAGCTTGGCGATCCCGTTCACTTGCCAAGGGCAGGGACAATAGACTTTCCATCCAAATCCTCTCGGGTTCTAGCATATCCCTGGACAGAGTCTGTGTGGTCAGTTGAGGAGTATGGAGGAGACTTAGGTGCCCTCAGTTATAAGAAAACCCTGCTGAGAGCCTTTCATTTTGGATTCCCCATGGTGGTTTTTCCAGAAATGCTCTCCCACTAGAAAGTGAAGCAATGGGTTTCCTAATTTCTGGCTTCTGTCTAAAACAGGTTTCTTGAGCCAGTTAACTGAACATAAATTACAATTGACCTTGGAGGGATTAACTCGCATTTTGGGGTCACTCAGCTGTATAGCTGTATGGGTGCTTTTGGGCTGCCTGTGCTTTTATGTACTTTTCAGCTAAGTTACAGATAAAAATGTGCCACTCAGGGACATTACAGGAATTGTTGACCTTCTCTGGTCAGTTTGAGGTCAAGGAATTAATGTAGAGAATTACCAGAAGATCTATAAATACACATATTTCTTACATAAGAGGTTTCATTGAAAAAAGTAATGTTCATCTTAACTTAACTATTTCAGGACCATGTATATATATTTGAATGATAGTCATCCAAAGGAAATTTTAGTTTGGGGCACCCTAAAAATAACATTTAAATTAAAATTTAATAACTACACTGGCAGTAGGTTTTCTAAAATCCCATTGCATTTGAACCCTTTTGACATTGAAAATAAATTGGATGATAGAAAAAATAAATTGGATGATACACCCCATATTTAAAAGGAGACTTCTTTATGTCAAAAGTTGAAAACATTCTCTTGAGGTCAAGTCAGTGCTGAAAGTAATCATTATAGCCTTTGTCCTAAATTCTGCTCTGCCTCTTTGGTGTATTGAGAGGTTGAATTAGAAATTGGAATGCCAGCTTCCTTCTGGTGAATGAGTAGAAAGAGCAGACCTTTGGAAACACAGACCAGGACCAAATAGAACAGTGCTGCTGGGACTGACTTGTTCTCTCTTTGGCAAGTGCTTTTGTGATTGCAAGGGTTGGTTTCCTCCTCTGCATAGAAAGGTTCTTAACTCCAGGTGCCTGGGCGGCTCAGTCAGTTAAGTGTCTATCTTCAGCTCAGGTCATAATCCCAGGGTCCTGGGATCGAGCCCCGCACCGGGCTCCCTGCTCAGCGGGGAGTCTGCTTCTCCCTCTCCCTCTGCCTGCTGTTCTGTCTACTTGTGTGCTCTCTCTCTCTCTAATAAATAAATAAAATCTTAAAAAAAAAGAAAGTTTCATAACTTGTAGGATCAGTGGAAGGAGGAAAAGCAATATAAAATTTCAATATAAAGCCGAGTGCCTGGCCTAGAGGAAGCCCAGGGAGTGTGACTTATCCTCCCTCCCATCCTTCCTCCTCACAGCAGAACAATCACCACCATTTATTGCGTACCGTGTGCCAAACATTGATCTCAGTGCTCGACATGCACGACTTGTGAGAGAGGAATTATTTCCAATTTACAGATGAGAAAACTGAATCCTGAAGAAATTAAGGACATTTGACCAAATGTTGGCGCTGGGGTTTCAGGTTTGATGCTGGAGTTCAAGATCTTTATCATGATGCTCTCCTTCTTGTAACTACAGCTCTTAGAGCATGCACTTTTCATAAATTAGGAGTCTACATGATATTATTAAGTAGGTAGAGTTGAGAGCCCTGATTTGTGGTAAGGGAGAATTAAAACCTGGGCTAGAAACAGAAGGTAAGAATGCAAGAGAATAGATAGGAAAAAGTTGAGACATACTTAGTAGGTGAACCACCACCCTCTGTATCTCTGTGCCATTTGGTTCCTTATCTTGTTCCAAATAGGCTAAAAATATGCATCACATAGTCCTAATAGCTACTATTTACTAAGCATATGGGCTTTGTGTAATTCCTCCTTTAATATCATAGGTGATCGTATGAGGCATAACTCTTCCCTCATTTTGGAGGCAAAGAAGCCCAGGACAAAGGGTTAATTAAGGAGTAAGGCAGACTTCCCATTCCAAACCAGGTCTGTGCGATGTCAAAGCCCCAAGCCCCTGTTGCTCTTCTGTGCTGTCTCCTGTGTGTAGCACAGATGCCAACCGGCTCTCTGGGTGTCCTGTGCTGCCACACCTCAGTTTTCACCCTTGTAATGTCTCCAGCGAGCTGAAAGAATTGGCAACAGATGTACACTTTCTTTTATGGCATGGAAGTTGGTTTGTGCCAGACTCCAGTGAGGTCCAGCCCCTGAGACTTTTAGCACTCTATCCATCGCTACCCGTGTTCCACACTTCGGCATTAGGGCTAGCCTTCAACCGCAAATCTTGTCCCCCTTCTAAGGAAAAAAAAATGTGTTCTTGGAATAGTCCTTGAAAAGTATTTCACACCCTCGTCATTTAAGCATTCCTGTCGCAGGAAGAATGCTTCTTGTCTATTCTGGTGTCTAGTTCTCTCTGCCTGCCAAAGAGAACTTTAGTCAGGTCTCTTTGCACCCGGCCTTAGAGATAGTTCCCAACCTCCCCTGTAGCTAAGTGTGGTCAGGGGACGGAGCTCTGGCCAAATTGCAGAAGTGCTCTGTGGGATTCTGGGAAAGCTGCTTAAAAGGCGTTGCCTCAGCTAGGAGGAAACCCTCTTGTCCTTCTGTTAGTCTTACTTTGTTAGTGCAGCAACTGAGACGTAATAACTCAAGTTGTAACAGCTGTCCTGAACCATGAGTTGACCTTGAGGATGAAAACCACCTCAAGGGATGGTAGAGCAGAGAGATAGGAGGCTGAGGACAACTTGGAGTCACTCTACCAGTCCTGGGCAGCCTACCTTTATTTTTCCATGAGAAGGAAATGAACTTCCTCCCATCCTCTCTCCCTTCCTCTCTTCCTTGTTTTCTTCCCCATTTCCTTTCCTTCCCTTCCTCTCTCTCTCCTCTCCTCTCTTCCTCCTTTCCTTGTTTACCTCCTCCTGTCCTTCCTCCTTTCTACTCCTTCCTTCTGCCTTTCTTTCCTTCCTTATCCTTTTTTCCCTTCCTTCCTCCCTCCTTCCCTCCCTCCCACCTTTCTTCCTTTCCTTTCTTTCCTTGTCACCTTTATTTTGGGATTTTCTATTATATGCAACAAGGCAATTCTAATTACAGTTTCCAAAAATATGCTTAGCTTCCTTTGAGCACATTTTGATGTCCTGGGAAAGCCTGCAAAGCTCTGAGCCTACTGGCTCAGCATTTAGTTGAATGTGCTTACCTTACGAATTATTAAGGTATCATGGAAATATGCACAGCGGAATATTTTGGGTCTTTATATCCTTTAGTATCTTTTAGAGCTAAAGCACTTTCAGCAGCTAAAACACATTAACACGTATTCACAGTCTCCCCCAACCCTTACTGTTTCATTCGGAGAAAGATGCATTTGGAAGAAATTAGGATCTTCCTGCTCTAAAGCACCAGAGACTGCACACCTTTCAAGGTCATGCTACAAACAGATTTGGAAGGAGTATGATGTTTTTGTGTTAAAAATTATTGCATCAAACAAAACTCAAAATTTACTCCAGGTAGGGCTCCCCTGCCCCATTCTTATTTTAGCATCAGGTACAAAACTGACCCAAGATAGTCCTATCCTCCTGACGTACTGAGCTTTGGGCACAAGTGGAAGGGGTGTTAGGAAGACATAGTTTTGTACTTAAGAACCAGGGTTGGGGGAAATGTGATTCATGTAAAGACAGCCAAATGTCATGGTCTGCTGGTTACCATATTGTAATTATTTTACCTTAGGAAAAGATACTGTTTTTGGGGAAAATATTTTATGTACTCCTTTGTTGACTGCAAGAGTTAAAATAAATAGACCAAAAAAACCCCAAACCAAACCAAAACAAAAAACCACCCAAATTTCACCCTCAAAGCCTTACAGAGACAAATACAGAGAATATTTAGACATTCTGGCAAAATGAAGTGGAAATTTGAACAATCATCTGAATAAATCAGTCAAAAATGGGTGAAAATATTAATTCTGTTCTTAAGCCTTCGTTGTCTGGCCCTATCATCAATTAGATTGAACTGAATTTTCTAGACAAAAGCCATACAGCTTCCTTTACTTTTGCGAGAACAGGATCTGTAAGTACCAAGTAATCACATTTGGTTCCTAGTATTGAAAATACATCCTTTGCATGGCAGTTACATTAGTTTTGGAGTTAAAAATGTGTTCTCCATGGAGTTAAATGAGGACTGTTAATGGACTTGTAAGATCGTACAATTTCCGTGTTTGCCAGGAATTTGGGTATGATCTATTCCAATCCTTTCCCCCCTCCCCTAGCACCATTTTAAAGATGAGGAAACTGAGACACAGAGCTTTTTCAAAGTCTCACAGCTTGCGCATAAATTCTACTGTTAAGGGCATCATGTTTCACACTTTTTGTTTATGTTCTAAAATGATCTTGTGGAGGAAAAGGAGCTTTTGCCCATCAGTTTGAATTTGGTCCTAATTGCATTTGGCATCATGATTTTCTTCCATAAAATACCCAATAAGAAGATTGTAACATCACAACCTTCCAAGAATGAGTTCGCTTAACCTTGTTGAAAGTTACTGATATCCTACACCTACAAGAGACATGGGCTAAGTGAAAGACTTATGCTGTTTTAAGTGAGAGCACACTAAGCCATGTAGGAAAACAGAAATAGCAAACTGCATATTGATTCCAAAGCAAATCAAGTTAAGTATCTTCTATGGACATCTAGTCAGATAATAAAACTCGGGAAAATAATGTATGCTCTTCTTTATTTTCCACAGAACTAGGGAATCTCCTTTCAACTTTGCATGCAGTATGGAAATCAGGTTTCTGAAGTAACCATTACAACATGTTTTCATGAGTGTTTATTAAGAAGCCTCAAACCTTTGTTAGTAATAAATCGGGTGACATATCTATAGGCTTAAATCTTTTATTGGGTACTGATTAACTTAACTGCTCTGCCTGACAAACCTTCATAATAAATAAGCCAACCAGCGAGCACTTCGCAATCAAACCAACTTTGTTTAAAGGACTATCACTAAAACATGATTTACGTGGTAATGAATTTTGCAATCAGCATGTGGTGGTGTACAAGTTTCAACATGAATCTAAAATGTAGAAATCTGAAGGCACTGAAGTTATTAAAAATCACACCACAATACAACTACTTTTAATTAAAAAGAAATATATCACATTCATATTTAGCAGCGGCCTTGTGGCATATGAGAAGGATAACTCTAGGGCTACTTTTTAAACACTTCCTCACAAAACATGGCTATGCTTGCTTTGAAGGTTAACGATTCCTTTATAAGATCAAGGTACTTGTCATAATCAAATCAAGAAAAAAATCAAAATAAACTATTTTACATATGCGTGTAAACCATGTAAATAGACAAGGAGATTGATGATGGTATGTCAGTAAGAAAAGTTAATTGTAGATTTTTTTTTTCCTTTTGACCAAATTCTTCTTAGAGGGCCTATATAAATCACTGGCTTCTCTGTCTCTGTTTCAACTAATTAAGTTGTTGACAGTGAAATTGTAACACAAAAGTAGGTTTGGTATAAAAAATGATTCCCAGATCTTTTTCTAGAAAACTTAAAAAACAAATCTTGAAGAACTTAAGCTTTAAACATCTGTCTGGACAGATGTCAAAATGCAGAGTGTTACACCATGATGCTGTGTAAGGAAGTATCTGTTATTATTACTCTTCAGTTAAATATTCACAGTGAGATTTTATGATCTTTTCAAAAGAAAACTTGCACAAGAGAACAACCTCATCTTGTAAACCATAACAAGTGCTTTAAATGAAGGAATTCCAGAGCAAACAATGAAAAACAACTTACTGTGCCCGTTTTTACATCTTATTTCAGTCACCTGGGATTTTTTATATCGAGATTTTACAGATCATTCAATAACACGTAATGGTTGTGATACTATTAAAAATTATATTATTAATTTTGAATATTTGCCTAGCAAGAGAATTTTAGTGAAAGCCTTACATATAAATAGTGAAGAGAATTACATCTGGAAAAAATTATGGCACTGCTGAATCCTACTTGTTGTGGAGTACTATTATATAGCACAATAAACCATATTTTTCCAGAAATGAAAGTGAAAACTATCAGGATAGCATGAAGGCAACAGAAATTTAGTTAAGTAGGACTTCACAGGAAGGCATATTTAAACCCAGGCACTGAGATGTTGAGATGGTGCTTTTTTCCATGTTCTTCTCTGCCTCAGATCCTCCAGATTAGATACAATTACTTTACTCGATGAATATTTTCTCATTAGGATCATAATTGCCTGGAAAAAGTTTTTAATGGTTTTAAAGGGATTAAGAAAGCAAAACCCCTCTTTCCTCCCCAGAGTTTACTAGCTCCCTTTGCACAAATACATCACACAAACAACCATTTCCTCGTATTGCCAGGAAGAATTCTTCAACAAAACAGTAAATTCTGTGTCAAAGAGACTAACAATAGCACAAACATCTCGCTGTTTACTTAATGAGAAGTGAATGGAGGTGTGAAGGTGCCAAGACAGGTTCTGGATTAGAGGATGGTGAGATGAGACTGCTTCTTTAGCACAAGGGGAAAAACCTCTGGAAACGTCATGTCACATCTGAAATAGAGTATTTTCCTTCACTACCTTCCTTCCCCTCCCTCCCTCCCTTCCTCTTCCCTCCTTCCCTACCTCTCTCTGCCTGCCTGCCTGCCTTCCTTCCATTCTTCCTTCCTTCCCCTTCCTTCCTTTCCTTGGGGAGTCCTCCCTATTTGCCATAAAAATTCTGAGATGTATTAATTTGCTCTTGAAACTGTCAGATTTAATGTTGATAAATCTTAAGTGGTTTAGCTTTGGAAAACATCAGCTTATGTTTTAATTTCCTTCGTAGCAAATGCCTAGTGATACCCTGGTCTCCAGGTCATGCTGCACAGTCTAGCTCCTACGATATCACTGGTGTTGTTTTCATCATTAAATGAAACTGAATGAAGTTGGTGATGAGTTGTCAAGAAATCTCGGGGACGACGACATGTCAGTGCCCCATTTCTCCTAACTGCTTTGTACCTATTCATAAAGATCCAATGAGATTATGTCTATGAACCGGCAGTAAACTATAAAGCACAAATGGAAGGAGATGATGCCAATGGTGATTATGATGCTGTCCGACAATGTTACTCATTTTTCGACTAGAAATTTGGTCCCAGCCTTACGTTTTCTGATTATTTTATGGTCTTGAGTACTTAATTTGTAATGGTATGGAATAAATTTAGCCATTCACTGGGATTCAAAAGCATTGTCTTAGGACTCCTCTCCCATTATAGCAAGAGTTAGTTAGCACCAAAAAAAAAAAAAAATTTTTTTTTAACCTTCTGAGTTTTCCAATCCACACTTCCTAGATTAATTAGAAAATTGCCCCAGTATCTCTTTTCTCTTTGCTAGTACGTCGTAGCCTTTGTAGAAAGAAAATGCTAATTTGATGCAGAAAGCTGCTTAAAATTAGTCAAAATAAACCCTTGTTCCAGGCTTGTGTGCACTAAATAATTCCCCCTGATCAAAATGGGAGTGCGTCTGGGAGGAAGGGAGAGAGGAAGTTTGCAGACGGACTTTCTCCCCCGTCTCATTTCCAACCAGGTAAAACGGAGTTCGAAAGGCCCAAATTCTCAGCAGATCTGCGTGGCACAGTAATAGCCTTTATGCTTGGAAATTTATGGGCCATGGACAGTTTATAAGAAACGATGTAGTTCATCAGAGAGCCAGACTGATGGAGCACATGGGAGCATTCTGCACAGGAAGTTGGGTTTTGGAATAATACTTACTTTGATAGAGTTGTTTTGTTAGCTAAGTAAAACAGTAGGGAAGCCAATGGCCACTTAGGCTTCAAACATAAATATATATTTATAAGTCACCCAGCTGCCTAATTGAGAGCTGTTGTGTTTTCACTAAGTACGTCTTCACCAGAAAGCAGTAACAACAACAATATTATCAGCCAAGCCCCGTCTAGGCATAGATTCATTTAATCAGTCTTTGATAGTTTGGAGTAATTAAATGCAGTCTAAATGCTTCTGTCTTCGAGTCAGAGGGTGAGAAGATGGCTAGAAAGATGCTTTTGTACGTAAGGTGCAAAGACAGAAGTTAAAGCCTCACGTTACACTCTGGGTAGTGGAAGACGATTATCAGAGATTTGAAATTGTGGTTCTGTGGACTCCTGATGGGGAGAGATGGAGAGTTCGGAGGAGCAAGGGTTGGGCATACAGTCGTCTGATGCTTTCAGGTTTCACAGAAAGAAGGTTAAGCAGGAGGTGCCTTGTTAAATTTGAGCAGAGAACTGGAAAATACGATTTCACACTCCCGAGATGGGGAAAGCTGGTGAGTTTGGAGTTTGTCTGGGAGATTTGAAAAAGGTCGGGTGTGCCATCATGTTTCTCAAAATGTATTTCAGTGCCTATGAGCGGAAGAAAGAGTAGGTGTTATGAAAAAAAGCGAGAGGTCCGTATGTACATGCGCTCAAGTCAAGCGTCCTAGGTAAATGGGCATTTTAAAACTCAAATAATTATTTGGCATGTGGAAATAAAGTGTGCAGCCTCTTCTGCTTGGCTGGACCTCCTCGAATTCTGGTCACACTAATGACATTTTGCTACTGTGTCCTCCACTCGTGTCCCCCCTTTCTGTCCCCAAACTCTTTTCTCTCCTTTATGGTCAAGGCTTTAATGATTTCTCTCTTTTGCTTTGAGACCTTGAACTAGAGTTGGATTGAAAGTGGCAGCATGGGAGTCCAAGACTAAGGTTCTAGTGTGAGGTCTGTTTCTCTGTGTGACCTTAAGGCGGGACAGTTGTCTTTCTTCCTGGAGGGAGCTGTAGGTCAGACCCCAAGGTCTCCCCTAGTTCAGACATTGTATTATCTCAGATGGGGTCTCGTTCTTTCAATTCTCCCCTCCTCTTCTGGGCCAGGTGCCGCCCTCCTCAGCAATCGCTCTTTATAAAAGTGATTCATTTCTGCTTTATGGCCAGTTCTTTATATCGAATTCTCTTTTTCAATGGTTTCTCTCGCTTATACTTCTAGTTTTACTTGTATCCTCTTTGCTTTTTGGTTCCCTCTTTTGAGACGAGTTTTATCTTTATGTAGCAAGAATGTTCTTCCTCTTCAAGCATTTAATTTCCCCTTATCCTCAGTGTTTGATCTTTTCTTGTGTAACATAACACTAAACACATTTAGGCACTTTATAAATATTTCTTGACTGATTGGTTTAATATGATTCCCCATGTTTCAGACCTCCCACCTCTCTCTCTTGACTTTGGACTCTAGGATCATCTCCTGTGTTTTTGGAATTGGAGTAAAAGGCATTCTTCACCTACTCTAATATGAGCACTGGGTCAAGCAAGTGGCACCTGTGCAATTGCTAGTCTTAGATCCTCTGTTCCTAAGGGGGTGACTTAAGGGATGACTCAATGTCATTTCCCCGTTCCCATCCAAAATGAACAGGAAACATAAAGGACATTCAGTATATTGGATAAGAGTCAAACTTCTAATAGTTTGGTTGTGCTAAGTGAATTAAAACTTTCAGTATCAGAAACTCTCGGACACTTCCTTTGGTTCCAACTTCCAGGAATATAAAATGGGAGATTTCTCTACTAAATGTTCTATAATAATTACTCACTGGAGAGCTCAAGATAAGAATGCTTAGAAGTATAACTTCACATTATATCCACATTTTCTTGTACCATAGAACACTAAAAGAATTTAATAGCTTGGAGAAAATGTTACTCATTGCCTATTATCTTGCTACTAATGTATGTATTTCTGTGAAGATGTGATAAATTTTGCACTATGTTAAACACATTTTCGCATATACTTAAATGGACTATTTTTTAAACCCAGGAAGGCAAATAATTGGTCTTTGTTAATTGACTTTTCTAAAAAAATGGAACTCACAATAAAGTAAAATAGAAAGCAATTTTTTTCCCCTAACTACTATTAGGGAATTTATTCGAAGATTCTCTAAGAAGCTTCATGTATCTTACAGTCCACCGTACTTTGGTTCTCAATTCTTCCATTTTCAGTTTCCCTCAAAGGGTTGGTTGTTATTAGAGGCTAATGCCCTTGCCTTATGAGACCTCAAAAACAGGAGTCAGAACTCTTTGATAAGTTAGGGACTTGTAATTTATTAATAAGAATTTATTATGACATTTCCATGCCAAGTAATTTTCTCCAACATTAGCAATAAGATTTATTTAACTTGCATAAAACTTCAGGAACATTTATGCTTATTGCAAGTGCCATGGGTAAATTACAACATCAGCAATATTTAAATAGTTTTTTGTTTTTTATTCAATACTCATGATGCTAGGTTAAATCCTCCTCAAAATAAATAGAACAGTATAATCCAAAAGGTAGAGATACTATAAAACTTGTGAATGGTGAAGAGTGATGAATGGAATTGCTTTAAAAAACCCAACCATAGAGCATTACTTGTTCAGCGATATAGGATTGAAGAAAAGGAACTGACTGAATTTTCCTTCAAGTTGGCTAATGTAGATGTCGATGTTACAAAGTGCAAAACAAAATATTTTCCCCACCCCAAATCAGAAAACTGTTGCCCAGTTTTGATGCCTATGCTTTATGCATTCGTTCATGAGAAGCTGCCACTTACAACAGTGAACCTCAAGTGGCATGAAATACCTTTTAGAGACAGGAGGCAGAATGATGATTACTTTTGCTCTAGGTAAAAGGAGATTATATTGTTCTTCAACCATTTTGTGATGAAGGTCTACATTTTGGCTCTTTCCCTTCTATTCAAGTTTGAAAGTACAATAACATTATAAGGCTTAATCATAAATAAATGTATTGCTTTAATGTAGTGCTCTGTTTAGCCTTGATATCTACAAACATTCATTATGTTGCAGTGTTTTAAAGGTACCTTAATGGCTTTGGTTAGTATGTATTCCAAAAAAAGCAATATATTTTTAAAAGATCTTATTCATTTATTAGAGAGAGAGAGTGAGAGAGCACAAGCAGAGGGAGGGGCGGAGGGAGAATCAGGCTCCCCCTGAGTGAGGAGCCTGAGATGGGACTCGATCCCAGGGCTCTGAGATCATAACCTGAGCCAAAGTCAGGTGCTTAACCAACTGAGCCAACCAGGCACCCCCTCCAAAGCAGTATTAATGGCAATCTTGGATAAAGCTAGAAGTCTTAAAAGGTGCCCTGTCCATCAAAAGGGGAGTAGAAATTGTCCACCAGTCCAGGAAAGTGAATATGATCTTGTCATATGCTGGGGCTCCATGTGAAAAAATATGGGAGAGTCATCTGATAGAAATCAAAACACCATGACCAGGCGAGTGGGTCTGAAAGTTTCCTGTTCACATGGTTTGGGGACTTCAAGTCAATAAATTTTCCTAAATTAAGTCACAAAATAGGCAATACTCTTAGGATCTTAGCAGGAGCAAATGAAAATTGCTCTGTTAATATACTTCCTTCCTGCCAGACCCCTCAGTAAAGGAACTCCTATAATGGATGACTTCACAAATGAAGATAGGAATCTCCCTGGGGAAGAATCAACAGCTATAACAAATAGGAAATCAGCAGCCTGAAATTGGAAATTATAGAATAAGCTAAATGAGTCCATATATTCAACATGTTAATTGACTATAGATAAAAGAAGAAATTGAAATCACAAAGAAACATTTAAAAATCATGGAAGAAAAAGAGTCATATTTGTAAAAAAGCCAAATAGAAGTTGTAGAAGTAAAAAACAAAATATTGAAATTTAGAAAAATCCAATGACTTATTAGAAAGCATGTTAGGGGCAGCTGGGTGGCTCAGTGGGTTAAAGCCTCTGCCTTCAGCTCAGGTCATGATCCCGGGGTCCTGGGATCGAGCCCCGAATCGGGCTCTCTGCTCAGCGGCGAGCCTGCTTCCCTTCCTCTCTCTCTCTGCCTGCCTCTCTGCCTACTTGTGATCTCTCTCTGTCAAATAAATGGATAAAATCTTAAAAAAAAAAGAAAGAAAGCACATTAATTTAAATGTTCAATAAGTAAGACAATAGGACAGAGTAGGGGACCCAGAAACATAACCTGAGCATGGATGGAAACTTGCCGTTTGGCAGAGGAAGCATTACAGATGAGGGGGAAAGGATAGAGTACTGAGAAAATGCCATTGTGTCCAATGATAACCATATAGAAGAAAAAAAGTTAGGATCGCTGCTTTATACTAACCACAGAATCAAATTTATCTGGATTAAGGACCTAAAAGTATAAATAAAAGATCCAATCTTTCAGGGAAATTTATAGATAAATATTTTTGTCTAGAAAAAAATTTCTTAGTCACAAAATAAAACCATTAAGGATAGGGTAGCTAGATACCCATATGCAAAAGAATGAAGATGGACCTATACCTCACCCCATGCACAAAAATTAACTAAGAAATGAATCATGGGTCTAAATAGAAGAGCTAAGACTATAAACTCCTAGAAGAAAAAAGTAAGTACAAATTTTATTTTAAACTTGGAGTTTAACATTGGAGTTGGCAATGATTTCTTAGATATGACATCAAAAGCACAAGCAAAAAAAGAAACAGATAAATTGGACTTCGTCAAAACTAAAAACATCTGTGCCTTTATCAAAGGGCACTCTCAAGAAAGCAAAAAGAAAATGTACAGAATAGGAGAGAATATTTGCAAACATGTATCTAATAAAGTGCTAGTATCCAGGATATTTAATGAATTCTTGCAACTGAATAATAACAAGACAGAAAACACAGTTTTTAAAATTGGCAAAGAATTTGAATAGACGTTTACCCAAAAAAGATACACAAATGGCCAATAAGCACAAGAAAAGATGCTCAACATTAGTGGCCATCAGTGAAATGCAAGTCAGAGCAATAATAAAATACTATACCATTTCACACTCACTAGGATGGCTACAATAAAAGAGATGACATTTGGAGTGTTGAGGAGTATGAAGAAAAATTGGAGCCCTCATACCTGGCTGGTGAGAATACAGAATGGTACAGACACTTTGGAAAACACTCTGGCAGCTCCTGAAAACAGACTTTCCAGAAGACTCAATAATTCCATACCTATGCACATGCCCAAGATAACTGAAAACATATGTCCACTGCAAACTTTTACATGAACGTTCATAGTTGCATTATTCATAAATGAAAACAAACTGAATTTCCATCAATTGATGAATGGAAAAACAAATTGTGGTATATCTATGTAATTGAATATTATTCAGCCATAAAAATAAATGAAGGACTGATACATGCTACAACATGCATGAACCTTGAAACCAATAATCTTAGGAAAGGCAGCCCAGTCACGAAAGGGCACATGTTGTATGGTTCCACTTATACAGGAAACATCTAGCATAGGTAAATCCAAAGAGACAGGAGTAGATTAGTGGTTGCTGAGGGCTGGAGGGTGGGCTAGTGGGGAGTGATTGCTGATGGGTATGGGATTTCTTTTGAGGTGATGAAAATGTTCTGGAATTAAATAGTGGTGTTGGTTGCATAACTTTGAATATACTAAAAACCATGGAATTCAATGTTTTTAAAGGATGAATTTAATGTTATGTGAAATGTTTCTCGATTAAAAAAGAAGAAAAAATTCAGGAAAAGATGGATTAATTTTATGTTAAAATTCAAAGTAATTTTTAGTTATTAGTAATTAGTAATTAGTAATGCCATGTGAGAGTGTAGATAACTAGCTAAGAAACAAAATGTCCACCAAGTGATATGCATAAGTAAAAAATAAGAAATTCACAAAAGAGGAAAACCAAATAACCAATAAACACATACTGATCAATGATATACAAATTAAAACAATAATGAGGGACTTTCCCATGTGTATTTAAGCATGTGTTAATGGCAAAAGTTAGAAAAATATGTGGGGTGTCTGGGTGGTTCAGTAGGTTAAGCCTCTGCCTTTGGCTCAGATCATGATCTCAGGGTCCTGGGATCGAGTCCCTCGTCGGGCTCTCTGCTCAGCGGGGAACCGGCTTCCCCCTCTCTCTGTCTGCCTGCCTCTCTGCCTACTTGTGATCTCTCTCTCTGTCAAATAAACAAATAAAATCTTTTAAAAAAAGAAAAATATGTATGTTTAACAAAGAAAGAGTTGGTAAATAAATTATAGAATGGAAGACAGTAGAATTATTAAAATGAGTAAACTAGACATACGTATACATCTGGGTAAACCTCAAAATTATACTACTGAGTTAAAGACACAATTTGTAAAAAGATATGGATGGAATTATAATATATGAATTTTAAAAATACATTAATGAGTAACTTGTTATACAGTGTATTTTTTTGCCTATACATACTTCTGTACTGAAAGTATAAAAATCTAGATAAGGAGAATACAAGCATCGTCAGGATATTGGCTAAATGTGGGGAGAAAGGGAAGTGAACGGATTAGGAAGAAGGAAAAGGAAGCTTCCAGTTCATCTTTTGTCTTTTGTTTCTTTCAAAGAAGACAGAAGAATACATAGCATAATAAAAATAATTGTTACGTTTTGTTAATTGTTAAACACAGTGTTTTAAATATTATTCTTTGTACTTTATTGTCAGCATGACAGTTAAACACGGTGTCGTGCTTTTATTTATATGATAATGATGATGTAGTAAGTTTTGTCACAGTCTTTCGTGACATTTGCTTTCGTTTGTTTGTTAAATTGCCGGTTTGCATCCTTTGCCTCTATTTCTATTGGTGCGTGCCTAGTATTGATTGAAAATTCTGTTTGGCTGAGAATAATAGAAACTTGGAAATAGCAACTTAAGCAAATTGGAGCTTTTATTCTTTTCTCATGGAATGAAAGTCCAAGTCAGAAATTCAAGTTGGGTACATGGGCTCCATGATGCCAGGGGAGAGATAGACTCCCTGTGTCTTTCCACCAGCCATCCTTAGCACATTCTTGTCACCCTTGGTGTCACAGGATAGCCCCTTTGCTTCCTGGTAGGAGGCGGTGTTCCAGGCAGGACAAAATGTATTTACCAAAAGCCTCCTACCCTCAAAATCCACACCCTCTTGGCCCGTACACTCACGTATTTTAAGAAGCCTTCTTGGAAATCTCAACCAAATATGTCCCCCCCTCCTTTTTTTTTAAAAAAAGATTTTATTTATTTATTTGACAGACAGAGATCACAAGTAGGCAGAGAGGCAGGCAGAGAGAGAGGAGGAAGCAGGCTCCCTCCTGCTGAGCAGAGAGCCCGGTGCGGGGCTCGATCCCAGGACCCTGGGATCATGACCTGAGCCGAAGGCAGAGGCATTAACCCACTGAGCCACCCAGGTGCCCCTGTCCCCTTTTTTTCCCTCAGTGACCAGAACTAGGTCAGATGATGACCTCTACTGAGGAACTCAGCAGTGTTTGTCTAACCCTTCCCCCACACTGCGGTTCTCTAGACAGATACTGAGAAGCCGATAAGCCTTCACAGCTGATAAACAGGGATGTTAATGATGGTGACAATTGTAACAGGTGCCATTTATTGAACAAGTGCTATATGCCAGGTGTGTGAGCTCTGTATTTGCTTCACCTTGTTTAATCTTCACTGCAATCCTAAGAATTAAGAACCTGATTAATACCCATTTAAGGATGAAGAAATTGAGACTCATGAAGATGGAGTAACACGTTGAAGGTTATATGGTGATGAAATGGGAACTTGAGTCCAGGTGTGTCTGATCTCTGGCTTCCCCGGTTTTAGCACGGAAAGTCTCATGTCCCAGGACCCACGTCAGTCCTGGATCAGTGGGGTCACCCATTGAAACGCAAGCAGTATTAGGGTAGGAGTTCATTTAAACTTTGTTGAATGGTTAATTTAAAAAATACTGTCTCATACTGTTTCTCTTTTTTCATAAATGTTAAAGACTCACAATATATCAAGATTATAGCCTTTTGTATTATATATGTCTTTCTTTTGCCTTGTAGTGTGTAGGACTCTTTCTGATTTACGGCATTTTAAAGTTTTATGTGTCTGTCTATTTTCCTTTATGGTTTCTTCCTTTGCTTTTCTGTTTAGACAGTCTTCCCCACTCTACCCAGAAGTTGTATTTTCTTCTGGTTCTTTGAGAGTTTACTTTGTAATTCAAAGTAAAATGGGGATGTCCAGGACTGGGAAAGGGTTTCATACACATGTTCCATTTCCCGGGTTTGGGTGAGTGTTTTAGAACTTTACACTTAAATGTTTGAAACGTTCAGCTCAGGAACTGATTTAAAATCCATAACTTAAAGGAATGAAAACCCTTCCCTATGCATTCCCAATGTGCAGTGCACATGTGTCTGATCTGTAGTCGGCGATCGTGTCAAAATGTGTCAGCTCATTTCATATTCTTTTTAACTATCCTTTGATTAAGGGAGCACTGTATCAACTTATGTAAGCCTACAGTCAAATATACCTCCAAATTATTAGCACCTGGTGAGAAATGTCCTTCCCATTCTAAATACCAGTTCATCATGTCTTATTTGTAATTCACTTGATGATTTTGATATATCATTATAAATACTACATGCAACTAAGTCTTTATACTGAAGCTTTGTTCTTGTAAAAATGGCAGAAAACGGGAATTGCATACTGTGTCCCTGATCCAGATGTGTGGATCTAGACCAAACAGGTGTGGTGCTAGGCTGAGATGATAAATCACCGGCCCCACAAGTCTTTATGTTGGGAAACATGAGTTCATTAGTGTTTATCTTGCGCTGTTGGCTCTAACTTAGTGTTCTGGCCAACGGACTGGGAAAGTATTTGTGAAGTCACTCTTATTGACAAATAATTATTAGAAGGTATTTTATAATAAAACAAAATTAATGCTCTAGTCCAGACATTAGCAAACTTTTTGTAAAGAGCCAGACGGTTAGCGTTTTAGGTTTTGTCGGTCGTAGGTCTCTAGTGTAACTATTCACTCTGCCTTTGCGTGGCCATAGACCGTGCATAAACAAGTGGGCGTGGGTGTGTTTCAATCAATTATTTACAAAAGCAGCTGGTCTGTGTGGTTTGGCTGGTGGGCTATAGTTTTCCAACTGCTGGATGGTCAACAAATTCATTCCTTCACAGCTGAGTTTTACCTGAAAGGTGGCAATCGGTTGCTATTCTGAAAAATACCAAACGAGTGTTCCTATCATTGGTACTTGAAGACTTTGGCTTCAGTGTCTTCAGATAAAATTGGAAAGCCCTTCGAACATTTTTTTGAAGAGAAGAATCATGATGTAAATAAGAAATTGTTCATTAGGATTGGTTATATCAATCTCGAGCAAAAAGGCAGTGTCTCAAAGTTTCTTTGCTTTAAGTGTTCTATAATATTCTTCTTCTACACATCTATCTTCTGCCAGAAAGCTGGACATAACTTTTTTAAATTTTTTTTTAAAGATTTTATTTATTTATTTATTTGACAGAGATCACAAGTAGGCAGAGAGGCAGACAGGATGGGGGTTGGGGGGGAAAGCAGGCTCCCCGCTAAGCAGAGAGCCCAGATGTGGGGCTCCATCCCAGGACCCTGGGATCATGACCTGAGCCAAAGGCAGAGGCTTTAACGCACTGAGCCACCCAGGCGCCCCATGGACATAACTTTTAATTCCAGTGGGGTCTGGGCTGAGAGGCAGGGAAGCATGTGGGGACCATACATTTGTTAGAGTTTGTCTCTGTAATCACAAAAATGGAATACTCCAGAACTCTGTATTACAAATGTGGATGGTCTGCTTTCATGCACAGAGTTTCTCTATCATACAGGCAGCAAATGCAAGATTTTTCCTAAATATCACTGCTTCCTGCTTTACTAAATCAGGATGACCGACAGAAACTTGCTTCTGTTTTCATGGATTCTCTTTTAGTACAGACTATTTTGTGCATCAGTCTCTGATTGGATGTAATCACATTTCAAAGCTAAATATAATTATATAAGTATACATATAGCTATATACCTATATACAACTCTCTCTTCTCTCTATATGTATTTAAATATATATTTGAATATACATATATATTCAGATCAGTCTCTTATGGACTCCCAAATGTCCATGAATATTTATTCCCGCAAAATTATAATGTTTTCAGTGTTTAAAGGAAGTTTCATTCTTTGAAAAACTTCCCAGTCTGTGATAGGGCTTTTGTGGTGGTGGTTCTTGTATTTTGTTTGTTTTTATACTTTCAGCAAGTTGTTATTCTTTGGTGTTTGGCTTATTTTTGGAGATACTCCCAAAGCAGCTGGAGATGATATATATAAAATAAATAAGGTAGATGTTCAAGTTGGGGATAATATTTTTGTTCAAAATTATGGTGTAATATTAAAGAAATGGGACTGATTTTTTATTCCATCTTAAAGGATTTTCAAAGTCTGGAGTGGCGGAAGCATCCTTGGAATATGCTTTGCCTCCTGACCTAAATTTTTGAAGGACAATTTTCCTTGGGCCATGAAAGCCAAGATGTGTTTTAGAAGTCTCATTGCTCTGTATTCATATCTTATCAAAATAGCCCTCTAATTCTCCCTTGGAAAGGTAGTTCAGACAAATATAAGAAACGGTCAGCACATTTGTAATTTGTATCTCCTTCAAGAAATCTAGTGAGCATTTGTAGCATATGCTTTGTTACTAATTCCTCTCAGCTGCCTGACATGATGAACTTTCATCACGGGAGTTTTCCTCTTGAGTAACTGAAACCTATGTTGTCCTTTGTGGGTGGTATTCTGGGGGTAACCAGTGAGGGGGCAGGAAAAATAGTTCTTTATTTTTCTCATCATGGAGTCAAGTGTTGTAGGAGAGCAGGATGGGGCCCGTGGTGGGGACAGGGTGGTGGGGAGAGAGGCATAGTCAGGATAGAGGGGACGTGGTCAAAGGGACAATACACAGGATTATTTTTATTTCAAATACATTTAACTTGAGAGGATAAAGCCTCAGAAATAGAAGCAACAACAAATATGTTTGGATTGAGACTATGGAATATGGCTTCCTTTGCTGTTTCTCCTTCTCTCTGTTAAAATCCATACGTGCCATCACCTTCATCCCACATAAATACAAAAAATTATTTTTAATTTTCTAATTGCAGAATACATGCATACTTAATGAAGAACACTTTTAAAACAAGGAAGCAGCAATAAAAATTACCCATCATTGGCCAAGAGACACATACAAAGATGTTAAACATCACTCATCATCAGGGAAATGCAAATCAAAGCCACAATGAGATGTCACCTCACACCTGTCAGAATGGCTAGTGTTAAAAATACAAGAAATAACAAGGATCAGTGAGGATGTGGAGAAAAGGGAACCCTCATACGCTGTTGGTAGGAATGTAAATTGGTGCAACATGGGAAACACTATAGAAGTTCCTCAAAAAATCAAGACTAGAAATGCCACATGACCCATGATTCTGGCTACTGGTCCTTTACCCAAAGAACATGAAAACACTAATTCAAAAAGATAGATGCACCCCTATGTTTATTGCAGCAGTATTTACAATAGACATGGAAGCAACCCAAGTATCCATCAATTGATGAGTGGATACTCAAGAAGACTGGTGTGTGTGTGTGTGTGTGTGTGTATAATATATATTGGAATATTACTCAGCCATAAAAAGAATGGAATCTGGCCATTTGTGACAACATGGATGGATCTAGAGTATATTATACTAAGTGAAATAGGTCAGACAGAAAAAGATAAATACTGTATGATTTCACTTATATGTACAATACAAAAAACAAAGCAAATGAACAGACAACCCCACCCCCCAAAAAAGACTCTTTTTTTTTTTAAGATTTTTTTTTTTTAATTTGACAGATGGAGATCACAAGTAGGCAGAGAAGCAGGCAGAGAGAGGAGGAAGCAGGCTCCCCACTGAGCAGAGAGCCTGATGCGGGGCTGGATCCCAGGACCCTGGATCATGACCTGAGCTGAAGGCAGAGGCTTTAACCCACTGAGCCACCCAGGCACCCCAACACAGACTCTTAAATACAGAGAACAATCTTGTGGTTCCCAGGAGAGAGGGGGTGTTTGAAATAGCTTAAGGGGATTAAGAGGTACAAACTACCAGATTTAGAAAAGTGAGTCATGGGGCGCCTGGGTGAATCAGTGGGTTAAAGCCTCTGCCATCAGCTCAGGTCATGATCCCGGGATCCTGGGATTGAGCCCCGCATAGGTCTCTCTGCTCAGCGGGGAGCCTGCTTTCCCCTCTCTCTCTCTGCCTGCCTCTCTGCCTACTTGTGATTTCTGTCTGTCAAATAAATAAATAAAATCTTTAAAAAAATAAAAAAAAATAGAGAAGTGAGTCACAGAGAGGAATATTACAGTGTAAGGAATATAGCCAGTATTTTATAATAACGTTATATAGTGACAGCTGGTGACTACTCATTTTGGTGAGCATGGAGTAATGTATACAATGGTAAGATCAATCTTGTGCACCTGAAACTAACATAACATGGTGTATCAATTATACTCCAATAATAAATTTTTAAGAACCACAAAGAGATGTTACAACACATCAGTTAGAATGGCTAGAATCGAAAAGACGAGAAATCAGAAGTACCGGCAAGACAGTGGTTAAGAGTAAATGAAACGTACAAGCATGTTGGTGGGAATGTTAATTGGTGTAACCACTACATAAAAAATTACCTATCATTGATCACACGGAAATATTCTCAGTAAAACTTGAGTGTTTGTATCCTCCCAATTATCTCTTTTCCCTCCTTCCTTACTCCCCTTCTTTTTTTCCTTCTTTTTTTATATTTCTATTAATTTCATGTGTTTATAAAAAGGAGGACCTGTCAATTAAATACGATGTTTCATAAAATGCCATGTTTTTTTTGAAGGTTTTGTTTATTTATTTATTTGACAGAGAGAGAGAGAGAGAGAGAGAGATCACAAGTAGGCAGAAAGGCAGGCAGAGAGAGAGGGGGAAGCAGGCTCCCTGCTGAGCAGAGAGCCTGATGTGGGGCTCGATCCCAGGAACCTGAGATCATGACCTGAGCCAAAAGCAGAGGCTTAACCCACTGAGCCACCCAGGTGCCCCGCCCCATAAAATGCCATGTTATATAGCAGTATGTCTATGTCTTACTATATCTCTTTGTCATTTTCCCCAACATAATTAAAAATAATTTTAAATAGCTCTATTTTTAATTATAAAATGATACATATTTGTTGCAAAATAATTTAGGAAATATACAAACACATGCACACACATACACACACTTTATAGTTTAATTGACTCATATGTTGTCTTGTAAACATTAAATTCCTTTAAACCTAGAGATCTTAAAAAAAAAAAACTAAAGATCAACTGTTACCCATTATGTTTAATTTGGTGCTCATAATAAAAAGAAAGACTGCTTATTTCTTTCCTGGAAAAAAAAAAAAACAACAAAGGTAAAAATCACCTTCAATACTATTGGCCAAAAGTTGCTGACATTTGTTCTGAAGGGCGCTTGAAAGAAGGTATTTAGGGGCACCTGGGTGGCTCAGTCGGTTAAGCATCTGCCTTTAGCTCAGGTCATGATCCCAGGGTCTTGGGATGGAGTCCCCCCTTTTGGGCTCTCAGCTGGGGGTGTGGGGTAGGGTGGTAGAGGAGGGGGTCTGTTTCTTTCTCTCACCTTCTGCTCCTTCCCCCTGCTTGTGTTCTCACTCACTCTGCTCTCTCTCTCAAATAATAATAATAAATAAAGGGAAAAAATGGGTCTTTATGCCAAATGAAGCTCAGAAAATTTTGGATTAAATGCATTTAAACAGGGTTTCTTTTGCTGCAGGACTTCTCAAAGCTTTTAACATGCTGATGGGTGTTATGGTCCTCACAAAAAGATGAAATGTAGAATTTCTTAAACTTATTTGACCCAAGAATGCTTTATTCCAAAAGTTTTTTTTCTTTGAAATATATTTTTGTCAATGATGTTCTTTACACATGCACATGAGAGGCATACTCAGAAATCTTCATTTACTGATTTCTAGGTGATCATTTTAACAATTAGATAATGAACTAAATTCTAGGTCATTATTTTAATAATTAGACAATGAACTAAATATATCATGGACATCTATTTACACCAATAAATGGGGACCCACATCATTGTTTTTGGTGCTATGAAGTATACCACTGGTTTTATCCTAATGTTTTTATTTTTTATTTTTAAATTTTTTTTAAAGGTTTCATTTGTTTATTGGAGAGAGAGAGAGAGAGAGAGTGAGCAATCAGGACCTGGGCTGAAGGCAGAGGCTTAACCTACTGAGCCACCCTGGCACGCCTACCCTAATCTTTTTAAACAGCTCCTTATTGATGGACATTTGGTTGTTTTCTATTTTTTTTTTTTTTTTGCATTTGTAAGTGATGTGGAAATTAACATCCTTGTACATTTCTTTCTGTAGGTTTGCCCAATTATTTCCTTAGGATAAACTCAGCTAACACAAGCCTTTTAATTCATCTATATTCCAAGATTAGTTTCTTTGCTCAAAAATGTAAGATTTTCATAAAAAAATAGTTAGGCTGAGGATTTAGTTCAAGTGTGTCTACTCTTGAAGTATGAACTAGTAGCAGCAGAGTAGGCTGTCCGAAATATAGTTTGCTGAATACTTGAAATTATTCATGAGATTAATATGCATTTATAAAAGAGTAGTTATCAAGATGTTTTTTCAGTATGGAAACTGGAAGCTGCCCTCATTAGAAAATAAGGCAAAAAGGAAAATTCAAAATGCATTATTTCCCTCACCCCCCATGGAGAATCAAAAAGCTTAAGGGGAACAATACCTTCTGGTTTTCAATGAGAAGGAAACAGATTCTAAATTCAAATTAAGATGTAGAAATAGATGCCTACTATTTCTAGAAGTGATTTGCCTCTTCTCAGTAAGTAAAGCCTGAAATTATCTAGCGTTTCATTAGAATTATGACTCCCTTCTACCAGAGGGCCCATACGATATTTCACTGGACTTTAACATAGGCTGGGATCTCATCCTGCTTAGAATAAAAAGTAAAAAAGCACATCTGTTTGATAAGATTTTCTCCATCTGAAATCGGAGTCTGCATCGAAACTTTGTTATACACAGGATGGAGTTATACACAGGATGGAGCAAAGGCTATTGTTTGCTTATGTGGTAGATTGAGATCAAGAATGTTAATGTTATCTCCAAGAATGCTTTTTAATTTATATCAAAATTGTATAAACAGGGTCACCAGGGCTAAATGGAATGTCAATGACCTATGAAGATCAAAAAGTAAACAAAAGATCTTAAAATAAGCATGTAACCTGAACACCTCAAGAGTTGTTGTATATTGAAGGGCAATTGTTTACAAAAAGAAAGGGAAAATTACTTAGTGCTAATTCTGTTTGTGACAAGCCCCTTCTTCCTCAGTCCATCAGCAGATTGGTGGTAGGTCGGAGTTCACTCTGCCTGTTTGGAAAGGCTGTGCAGAAAACCAGCATGAGCTGTCCTTTAGAATCGTGATGGCACTCAGAAGCCTACCCATTTCCTTTATGGGGTTGGCTAGCTTCAGGCTAAGTTCTTTCTTCAGGATAGCTGTTGTTGACGTAGGGGCTAGCCAGGGGATCTGGTAAGATGAAAGGATTAAAATATGGCTGGCAGGAAGAGATGGGTAGGTTCACTAAGGTACACGTTTGAGGATCTCTTTGAAGCCCAAACCTCCATCTTCAAAAGGAATTCCAGCCAGATGGGGAACAAATGGGAGGAGGTTTCTAGGTGGATAACCCACAGAGTTTGGGTTCAAGGGTGGAGGAGTGCTGAGTCTGGAAGAATTTCATGAGAAAAAGTGAATTAAGAAAAAGAAAGCAGATTTCATTGTAGGTTAATAGACACATATAATTTTGGCCCTAAAACTGAGGCAAATTAAAAACTCACCAGAGTAAATAGTTTTCCCTTAAGAAACAAAAGATATCTCAGCCCTCCACGCTGGCCAGGCCATGATTCAAGGGGCAGTAAATATAGTCTAGTGATTACATATATAACTCTGAGGTCACGCTGTCTAGAATTGGAGCCAGACTCCTTGTTACACCATGTGATCCAAGGGAAGTAATTTGATCTCTCTGTGCCTGAAAATGGGAGTAATAATTGTACCTATCTGCTAGGTTACTTGTGAAGATTAAATAAGTTATCACACACAAAGTGTTCAGAACAGTGCTTGACATGGAGTAAACACTCAATAAATGTTAACCATTAATTTCAACATTTGAAGATGCGCTAAGGTGGGTAAAAGATAATTATTTCACAGCCTGCCATTTCACCTGATAGCTTAATTTATTTGTTTTTTAATGACTTTTTGAACGTTTTTTTAAGGGGGGTAAGGGATAGAAGAGGTAGAGAAGGAGAGGGAGAGAATCTTAAGCAGGCGCCACGGTCAGTGTGGAGCCCGATGCGGGGCTTGATGTGGGGCTCCATCTCATGACCCTGAGATCCTGTCCTGAGCCAAAATGAAGATTCAGATGCTCAACTGACTGAGCCACCCAGGTATCCTGACTTTTTGATCTTTAAGAGTCACCTTTCTAAGTGTAAATCATCCATGGGGTCCTATCCAAAGTCCCTTAATAATGGATAAAGATGTGGCACATATATATAAAATGATGCATTATTCACCCATAAAAAATGAGATCTTGCCATTTGCAACGACACAGTTGGAGCTAGAGTGTATAATGCCAAGCAAAATAAGTCAGCCAGAAAAGAACAAATGTCATATGATTTCACTCAAATGTGGAATTTAAGAAACAAAACAAGCAAAGGGGGAAAAAAGAGAGAGAGAGAGGCAAACCGAAAAACAGACTCTTAACTACAGAGAACAAATAGACGGTCACCAGAGGGGAGGTGGGCGGGGAAGGGGGGGGATGGGTGAAACAGATAATAGGGATTAAGAGTGCACTTGTGATGAGGACCAGGTAACGTCTGGAGGTGTTGAATCATTATATTGTACACCTGAAACTAATATAACACTGTATGTGAACTAACTGGAATTTAAATAAAAACTTAAAAAAAATACTACAGTAAGGGTTAATGGACCTCCATACTGCCTGGATGGGATAACACTTCAGGAAGGGGAAGAAGGCTGGGGCTGTGGGTAGCTCCTAGGACAAACTGAACCTACCCATACTTTGTTTGTTTGTTTTTAGGATTTTATTTATTTATTTGACAGAGATCACAAGCAGGCAGAGAGACAGGCAGAGAGGGGGTGGGGAAGCAGACTCCCCAGAGAGCAGGGAGCCCAATGCGGGGCTCGATCCCAGGACCCTGGGATCATGACCTGAGCTGAAGGCAGAGGCTTAACCTACTGAGCCACCCAGGCGCCCCAACCTACCCATACTTTGTACCAAACTCAACACACCAATTACAATTTTGCTAATTGAAGTGGAATTCTCAAGCTTACAGAGCTTTGGTGGAAAGCACCAGAAAAAGAATGTGCCCGTACCATTCCATGAGACCAAACATATGGCTGCGATAGCTTCCCTGGTTCCTTGCCTGAACCTGGTTCTTTGCCATAGGAAAAGAAAGCATCCCATTCGAAGGAAGTCATGAAAGAGGAGGGATTCATGAAAGAGTTGTGCAGGTTGCTTGTGAAAAAGACCACATGGAAGAGTTCAGGAACCTTTGCTTTGGATGCAGGCTGTGGAAAGACAAGTCGGCACATGGCCGAAGCTGCAGGCTGGCCAACCACATGCTTTAGGCATCAAAAAACAGGAGAGACAGGAAGGGAAGGAGACACAGACAGAAACACACACAATCAAAGGAGAAGCTATTTGATAAATGCATCTTATTGAAATATCAAATTATATCTTATTATTTAGTATTTTTGCTTTTGAATTATATATGACAGAGTAGGACATTATAATCTTCTGTTTGATCTAATTTTACAGTGTGGGTCTAATCCCAACTGTGAGATTTGTTCAGTGGACCAAGATGTGCATCTTTAAAATCAAAGGCAGTTTTGAAGCATTGTTTTACCAGAACAGTGATTTTCGAACTTTTTATCTCAGTATCGCTATACACTCTTAAAAGTCATTGAAGATTTTCGTTTTGTCATTACATCCATCCATATTTACTGTAGTAGAAAATAAAGCTGAGAAAAAATTAACTATTAACATTAATTCATCTAAATAATAATAATAAACCCATTTCATAACTCCATAAATAATATTCCTTTTTTGGGCACCTGGGTGGCTCAGTGGGTTAAAGCCTCTGCCTTCAGCTTGGGTCATGATCCCAAGGTCCTGGGATCGAGCCCCACACCGGGCTCTCTGCTTGGCAGGGAGCCTGCTTCCTCCCCTCTCTCTGCCCGCTTCTCTGCCTACTTGTAATCTCTGTCTGTCAAATAAATAAAATAAATAAATAAAATAAATGTTCCTTTTTAAATGAAAATACACTTCCAAAACAAAAAATATTAGTAAAAAGAGTGGCAAGGTGTTCAGCTTAAAGACCACAGTTCCTCATATCTGATTTTGTGTTCAGTTTGTTATGGTATTTCATGACATGTAGACTCTGGAAAACCCTAAGGACAGAAGAACAACCAGGCAAAAAAACATTTTAGTATTATTGTGGAAATAGGTTTGAATTCACAGACTTCCTGAAAAGATCTCTCAGGTCTGCAGACCACACTGAGAAAATATTCTGGAGCAATGTCGTGGGCTTGGTCAGGACTGCTTGACCTGATTCTATTGTTGTTTCATTACTATAGTTTATGGATTCCGTGAGGCCCATTTCTTCTCACTCTGAATTTGGGATATGTCTTCCATCGATAGTGTCTTACAATAGCTGTTGTGACATAGCTGTCATTGCCTGTGCAGGCATGAACTTGGGCATGGTTATTCATGTTGTCACCATTTTGTTTGAATTATGTGCATTGTTGCTACTATGTGTTGAGTTTAATTGTTTAAAATTTTTCTTTTCAGAACCTACAGTATAATTTGGTGTTGAAATAAGGAGTTACTGTAGAAAGTTACTGTAGAAAGATACAGAACAGTGGGGCATAAATTTGATGTTAGTGAAGCAATTTTGGAAGGATGAGTGGAATCAAGTATTATCTTGCACAAGACTAGGAGTGCTTTATGGTACACAGTCAGGGAATAAACCCACAAGTAGACATGGCTGTATTGTATGTTGTTACTGAGTGATGTGCAAAGTGATTACCTATCACGTGCTAAGCAATGCACTTGAAGACACAAGACATTGCGAAATCTCTTGGTACAGAGGGAAGATGTATCACGTTGAGATGATGGTGTGGACAATTTATGCATCACGCAGGGCTATCATTAAGGAGAAGGGGTCATAGTTTAACTGGCAGTATTTTTTCTTTCTCAGACATCCATGAAATAACTCCTGTTTTACTGCTGATGTAATCTTAGATTCAGTAAAAATTTTGTAACAATGTTTCTTACAGCTATCATAATAACGTAACACACATTAGGTGGCTTAAGATCAGGGAATTGTTTTCTTTCATAATTCTGGAGGCTAGGAGTCTGAAATCGAAGGCTGTCAGCAAAGGTCGTGTGGCCTCTGAGGCTTCAGTAGAATTCCCCCTTGCCTCTTTCTGGTTACTGGTAGTGGCCGTCAATCCTTGGCATTTCTTGGCTTATAGCTAGCTACGTCATTCCAACCTCTGCCCCTGCAATCACAGGGTATTCTATGTGTCTCTTTTCACATGACACCAGTCATATTGAATTAAGGGCTCGCCCTGCTCCTCCAGCATGCCATCATCTTAACTAATTACATCTACGATGACCCTATTTCCTAATAGAGTCAACATTTTGAGGCACTGGGGGTGAGCCCTACAGAATATCTTTTGCAGGGGGTGGGGGACACACACTTCAACCCATAACAAGGGGGAAAGTATATACAAAGTCTATGGCAAAGAAAATTCTATGTGTTCACAAATTCTGTTTCATATTCTTCACTCCTGGGTACAATACAATTTGTATTTTCTAGTCCCCTGGTGGCAACACAAGACCACGTGATTGTGGACAATGAAATCTGTGAATGAGAGGAGACGAGTGTGACTCTTGCACTGAAGCAGAGAGAACAGTGTTACTCACAGTACATGGCTGTCCCTCAGGGAAGCTAGCATGAGAAAAGTGTGTTGGGATCAGAACAGCAGGATCTATGAGTCACTGCATGGATGGGGAACGCAGTCCACCATGGAGACTTGTCCCGCCGACAGCGATCTTCGTGTCAGTGAGAAACAAGTGGGTATGCATTAAACCACTGTAATTTTGCAGTATTTGTCATGGCAGCATTATCTAGCCTATTCTGACGATTACAAGAGGACGGAGCAAGAAGTAGGAGATAGTGAAACTGTGAATTTCCAAATCACTTTCTATAAATATCTACTGATTCTTTCAAAGGATGAAACACTCCTTTCAATATCTAAACATCAATTAATATAACAAACTGTATCAGTAGAGGGCAAAAAACCCCACATAATCATGTCAAGAGATGCAGAGAACGTTTTCAAAAAGAAAAATTTGACACCCTCTTATGATAGAAACACCCAACAGACTAGGAGAAGTGAACTTCTTCAATCTAATTAAGGGCATTTATGAAAAACTCATAATATGATAAAAGTATGATTCAACTTGAGATCCTGAAGGGTAAGGTATTTCTATTCCTTTTTACTATTTTATCTCCATGGCCCGGGATAGTAACAGGCTCATACACACTGCTTGTCAGAAGAGCAACATCTCTATTTTAAAGATTTATTTATTTATATTAGAGGGAAAAGGAGAGAAAGAATCTGCAATAGGCTCCCTGCTGAATGTGAAGCCGGATGCAGGGATCAATCTCATGACCCTGAGATCATAACCTGAGCCCAAATCAAGAGTCAGTGGTTTAACTGACTGAGCCACCCAGGTGCCCCTCGGCATCTCTATTTTATTATTATTATTATTATTGTTTTTGGCATCTCTATTTTAAAGATAAAATTAGAAATGCTTACTTGTCCTGGTCAGGATAAACTAGGTCATTCTTCATGAGCAATCCCCAAATCTTAGAGGTTTATAAATAACAAAGTTTTATGTTTTGCTCTCATGTCATGCCCTGCGGGTTCACTGTGGGCTCCACTCCACCCACCCCTTCTCATTTAGGACCTATGCTGAAGTCACTGGGTCAAATATTGCTGGTTTTTTAAAAATTATTTTATTTATTTATTTGACAGACAGAGATTACAAGTAGGCAGAGAGGCAGGCAGAGAGAGAGAGGGAAGCAGGCTCCATGCTGAACAGAGAGCCTGATGCGGGGCTCGATCCCAGGTCCTTGGGATCAGGCCTGAGCCGCAGAGGCAGAGGATTTAACCCGCTGAGCCACCCAGGTTCCCCTTATTGCTGGGTCTTATGACAGAAGAAAAGAGCTCCGGAGCAACTGGATGTTCCAGCCTGGAAGGACACATGCCATTTTTGCTTACAATTAATTAGAGCCAATCCTATGGTACTACCCAACTACAAGGGGTCTGTGGGCTCCCAAGACCATGAACTTCAACTGTGTGATGGAGAGATTAATGGATTAGCTTATTGTAAAGAAATTCATATAGTAGAAAAGTAATACCCCGTAGATAACCACTGTTAGCTAGTTGTCAATGTATACTTTCTAGACTCTTGTAGACATACATATATGTCCACACACACTTATAATTTAATTTAAAAGCATCCCACTAGAAATGCTATTCTATAATCTGCCTTTCCCTGTCGTTAACCATACAGCAAGGTCGTATTTCTCCATGTCCAGACTTTAAGTCTACCCCACATCTTTTTTTTTTTTTTTAAGATTTTATTCATTTATTTGACAGAGAGAGAGAGAGAAAGAGAGAGAGAGAGAGAGAAAGTAGAAAGAGTGGCAGAGAGAGGGAGAAGGAGAAGCAGGCTCCCCCAGTGCAGGGCTCGATCCCAGGTCCCTGGGATCATGACCTGAGCCAAAGGCAGACGCTTAACCAGCTGAGCCACCCAGGCACCCCGCCCCATGTCTTTTAACTGATGCATACTATTCCACTATATGGATGGACCATGGCTTGTTTAATTGACTCCCTGTGGGGAATATTAATGTTCTTTTTAGTTTTTGATATTAGTGCATATTCTGTGATCAATATTGGAGTTTCTTTTGCAATCAGTATTCTTGAATATACATCTTAGCCAGCAATAAATATTGTGACTTTGGAAAATAAAAAATTAATCAAACCCTTTCACATAGTTCAGCATATTTCAGAATGGCAAAAAGGCATAGGAATTCCTAACTATGTTAAAGTTGTAGGTTATTCACATTAGCATTACTTGAGTTCCCTTAAACTCCTGGATTCCTGTTCAATTAAAACAATTTCTTGGTTATGAAAAGTAACATCCCCTTTCTGAGTCTGTGGAAATCAGGAATATTGCAGTACTCGTGCCTTATGGGAGAAGTCTGAAGCTCTGGAGAAAGGAACCTGAGGGTACTGTGACTCCTCATTTATTTTTTTGTCTTCAGTTCCAATTCTTTAACCATGTATAGAGGATGACCAGTGATTTAAGTAAGAAATCTGAGTCTGAAGATAGGGTTTTAGCAGTTTAGACCAATCAAGAGGATGCTAGCTTGCAAGTCTTTGTGATTATGGAGGTGTTTACAATCCCAGGAGGAGAGTGGCTTTGGTCAGCTCTCAGTTTTGATGGGTTAAGTAGTTTGTAGTTGGTTGAAGGGGTGTGTGGGGGAGGGTCCTGTGGAAGATAAATGAGTTCCTCCATGTATGAACTTACTCCCCAGGCTACTCAATTCGGCTCCGCTCTCCTGGCAGCTGCCTGCTGGGGTCCTCACTGTGAGACACTCAGCACCTCGCTTGGAGCCCTCCAGGAAAAATAAACCCCACTGATCCAGCCCAAATAGTGGGGAGGACTTGAGTAGTTTTAGTACCTTCTGAATCAGGGGAAGAAAGCAGAGGGGGGAGTGTTGAAGATAGGCCGCTGCCCGTTGTTCATCATTATCCACATGAGCTTTATAACGACTCTAACAAAAGACGACTGAAAGCAACCAGAAAAAAAAAAACAAAACAACTATTCATGTGCAGGCTAAACTATTTCCTTTTTAGTTCAAGCTGCATAGCGTAGGCACAGCGTATTTAAAAATCCTGTTCTATTTTAGCAATTTTGTTTATGTAGTTATTTTCTTAGCTTCTGTGTGTGTGCTTACGAAGAGAGAAAGGCGGGGGGAAGAATAAGGGAGAAATGTTTTTTAAGAGCATTTATTTATTTATTTTAGAGAAAGAGTGAGCATGAGTGGGGGGAAGGACAGAGGGTCGGGGGAGGGACTCCAGCAGACTCCCTGTTGAGCGTGGAGCCAGACATGGAGCTTGATCTCTTGACCCTGAGATCATGACCTGAGCTGAAATCAAGAGTTAGATGCTCAACTCTCTGAGCCACCTAGGCATCCCTGGGGAAAGTTAATATAATTAGGAATTAGAGCAAACATTATTATTTCAATTTAGAAATATAGAGTAAGGGTGTATTAGCTCAGCCTGCATAATACAATACCATAGACTGGATGGCTTAAACAATAGAAATTTATTTCTCAGAGCTCTAGAGCCTAGGAAGTCCAATATTAATGTGTACACCAAGTAGATTTCATTCTGAGTCTTCTTCTTTTGGCTGGTGTGAGGCTGCCATCTTGTTGTGTGCTCACATGATCTTTTCTTTGTGTGTGCAGACACAGAGAGTGAGTCGGCATCTGGGGCCACTAACCTCATCACGAACGCCACCCCTTCATGACCTCATCTAATTTAAATTACCTCCCAAAGGTGCCATCTCTACATACCATCACATTGGGGGTTAGGGTGTCAACAGATGAATTTGGGGAAGGACACAAACCTTCAGCCCCTTATAAGAGGTGTTAAATTCTTTGCTTGCTATTTAGTCCCCAAGAAGCTCCTGGAAAATTGAACTTAAAATTTCAATTTGGATATTCTCTAACCTAAAAACCTCCACTCTACAACGGATGGACATGCAAACATTTCTTCTTTGCCCCTTCATCGTGCACTGGGTAGAAGTTCTCTACCTTCAAAGCACCCTCATCCTTCATATAAAATCCTTGCATCTCTTTTTCTAAATGGTGGATTCCAGTGAAGATGAAAGGAAGAAGCAAGGAGAAGCAGTGAAAGCCATACTTGTGATGCGGATCCTAGGGGCCAGCCGCTGGATAACCTCCTACTTGCCAAGTAGCCTCCTTCCTCTACTATCCAATTCTGTAATTTGTAATCTACCCGAAATCCCACAATTAAAGGGCCATTTGGGCAAAGAAATATTAGCTTTTACAATGCAAATGTGTGTGTGTGTGTGTGTGTATGTGTTTTGGGAGAGAACGCCATGTCAACAGACCATTCTTTATTCTGACAAGAGAGGAATATTGGTTTATCCAAGTCCTTTCCCTCCTGGCAAATGGCTGAGGCTAATTCCACTGAAACTACAGAAGCTGTTTGAAGGGAGAAGAGATCTAGTGTGGAGGAGCAGATGTGGGGAGAGATCAGATGTGGCACCAAGGTGTTCACCAGAGTATATCTAGCACCTTGAAAAGGACTTGTCCCATAATGGGCACTCTAACTATTTGTTGGATGAGTGAAATGAAGAAAGCCTCTTGAAATACCTTTGTAGAAGATATTAGAAGGCGAGTCTTGAGTCTTTAAAAAGATGCTAACATAGCCTAACAACTTCCTCTCACCTTTGCCACAATTACCGGAGTGTGACTTCATGTTTTTCTTTTCTTCTTTGTCAGTCCTTGCTGGTCTCACTTGTGGAGCTGCCTAATCTGTTGCTATCACTGTAGATAAACCATTTTAAAATCGAACAAGGGGAAACCTCTTGAAGAAAAAGGATGCAATTTCAGGAATATAGGGAAGGCAACCCCTGACTGACGCCTGGAATCTTCCATAGATCTTCATTTTATTAGCTCAACGTTCATCATATTTGGAAATATAGCAAAAGAGCCCTAGATGCTTGGGTTCAAGCATCTGCTTTGTCCTAAATTACTGAATAATGTCCTAAAGTACTTTTTGTACCTTGCTTTTCTTCGAATATTCCATTTGTCCCTTTTGAACCTAGCAACAGTCCTTTGTGTACAAAGAAGCTATTTGAAACCTTGAATTATCTTTATGCAGAAAGGTTTCAAGTGATGTCATTCCAGACTAGATTTACTATAAACATTAGTAACAGTGTTATACTGTTTATTTTGGAAGTAAGAGGTAAATATGAGTAGACTGTTTATTTCATATCTTTTTCTTTAAGCTTGGTGATCCATTAAATTGGAATAATTATAAGTATGCTTGGAGAGGAAGTTAAGAAGACCAAATAATTTTGATCAAACAAAGAGTTAGTTATGACCTTGCTCAACAGGCAAGGAGGGGCCCATTCTCACCCCCAACGCCACCACATTCTGATTTTGTGGTGGGGAAAGCCATTCAGTCTCTCCGGGTTTCAGCGTCCTCATCTATAAAGTAACAGGTTTGATCTCTAAAGTCACTTTTTTTTTCTTCCCTCTAACTTATTCACTTATTTTTTTAAAAGTTATTGAAGGCACACCATGTGCCATGCATTTTTCTAAGCCCTGGGGATACAGCAGTGAGCAAACCGGCTAGATGGAGAAAGACATAGTAAAAAATGATGAAATATACATGCGTATAGGTACATTTCAGAGGGTGTATCAGCATGAGGATGTGCAGGCTTGTCCATGATGCTTTGTGTGTTTTGTACTTTGTTCCTTTTCATTTTTTTTCTTTAAGATTTTATTTATTTATTTGACAGACAGAGATCACAAGTAGGCAGAGAAGCAGGCAGAGAGAGGAGGAAGCAGTCTCCCTGCTGAGCAGAGAGCCTGATGCAAGGCTTGATCCCAGGACCCTGGGATCATGACCTGAGCCGAAGGCAGAGGCTTTTAATCCACTGAGCCACCCAGGCGCCCCCTTTTCATTTTTTATTAGCATTCCATGTATACGTTTACCTGGTTTTTAAATAGGGGCCTTGCAGAAATGAGAGCCTTTTAAAAAAATGTGGATCAGAATCTTGCTACTGAAAGGAGAGTGTAGAACTAAAGGGTTGGATGACCGACACTTTTTGTTAGTGTCAGTGGGTTTCTTCCTTCCTCTGGGTGTCAGCGAGCATCCCCATCCTTGGCAGGGCATTGGCCTTGCCCTCCAGACACTATTAATTTTGGCCTCCTACTTCTCCGGGTCAGACCCATCCACCCTCCCTTCACCCCTGCTCAGAAAGGCTCTCTGCCAGCCAGTTCCTTTGCCTGATCTCTGAGCACTGTGGGATGGGACAGTGGTCCACATCCTTGGGGCAGGGGTCTGGCACACACATGTCGGTGTATATATCTAGTTGGGTAGACGATCTTCCCCTGCAGTGGGTGAGGCTCCCCAGCTCCTCCGTTAGCTCACTGCTCTTTGCCTCCTCCTCCCACTTGTTCATTTGAATGTGAAGACTGGCAGGTCTGTGGCTGGGGGTACAGGGAAGGGGGTGCAGGGAAGCTGCTTGTGTCGGGGCTTGTCTTTGAGAAGCCTCTGCTCTTGCTTTCAGTCAGTTACTAGATGAAGCCTGGCTCACCCAGGGAAGTGATTGGGGTAGACAAGGAGCATACCTTCCACGTGCTTCGGAAAGACATAACTCCAAGTACCCAGTGTTAATGAAGTGACCGTGTACAGGATTTTCCTAGAGAAGCAGAAGCTGATCCAGCATGGTGTGTCCATGTGTACTTCGCATCGCTGGGGCCATCACACCAGGGAGAGGCGTGGGGCTCGTCAGCGGTACTTCCTGTTACCTTCCGTCTTACACCCTGTGCATTCATTTCCTGACACTTCTGCCTTAGCCCCTTCTCCGGCAGCATCCCTGAGCCGCGAGACTGTGGAATATTTATACGGCAGAATAATATGTGACAATGAAAACATGAATAAATTAGAACAACACGTTATCAGTGCAGATATATTTTGAAAAGTCTGGATTAAAAATGACCAAATTACGTAGGTACAATAGGGTACCACTTATGCAAAGTTTAAAAATATGCAAAATTCTTCTGTATGTTGGCTAGAGGCATTCACATATGTATGAAAGTATAAAGATACGCTTAGGAGGACAACCACATCTATGCTTCTGATACTTAACTTTTTTAACCTGTACGGCAGTTCCGAAGGCATTCTATATCGTTATTCATCCCCGTGTCTACTTTCAAAAACACTTTACAATAAATGAATTAAAATTCTTATAATGCAGTTATTACTGGTTTTTTATTCCCCAACTTGTTAGACTTCTAAAGGTTTAATATGCATTCTTTCTCATCAGCTGCCAAATTTCATAATTTGGCAAAGAAGTGAAATTTAGGAGGAATGTTCTTTGATTTCAAAACTTCTAAATGTCAATGAATTTTTCTTAGAAGGCAGTTTTACCCTCTGAAGCAAACACATGGTATTCTACCAATCCAATTAATGATGTGGAACACAGGATTTTAAGTAAATGTTGTAACCCCTTTTTGCAAAGAATTCTGTCACTCATGTATTCACTGATGAAGTCTGCTACCATAGGCTGCTATGTCTATCATGCCAGACTGGGTACCAAGAGGTTTGGGCATGGAAAAAAATTCACTGTATAAAATGAGTAAGTGAGTTCCAGCTGATGTCCAAAGAGGAAATGCGGCAAAGCACCGTGGTCATAAACCCATCTGGCCCAGAATGAATGAGTGGGGTCTGCTGAGTCTCTTCAGCCTTATACCCATCTGTAATGGGGTGGCAGGAGCTGGATTTGGATCTGTAGCTGAGATCGAATCTCTTAAACTTTGTCCAGCACCGCCTGCATCCTTGTTCCCTAGATTCCCCAGGTCCTGTAGCTGACATCCGAAAGAGGAGCCCTTGGTCCCATGAGAATCTGTAAAAGCCACACAGGGCCGGGGCCCTGCCCACCTGGTCCCGGGCTGTGGGCAATGCCGGTCCCGAGCACGCTCGAGGATGCAAGTGGCACCCTATGCGAGTGGAGATGTAAAGGCAGAGAAAGAGAAATGATGCAATTTCTTCCCCAGCTGGGGAGAAGGATAGCAGAAATGAACGAGGTCTGTGAGGAAATTTATATTAGGGGGTAAACAAATGAGTTTTGTGCCCGCCTCTTTAAGTCTCTTCAATGCCATGTTCATTTCTCTTTTTTGATTACCAGGTAGTGCTGTCCTCAGTCTCTGGGGGCATACTTCTTTCCCGATCTGGCACAAACTACCCCTCAGGGCTTAAAGACAAGCAGATGACAGATGATCAAGCCATGCATCTCTTCATCAGGCTGCTGTATTCACCCATCTAAAGAGCTGTTTAAAAAACACATCCAGCGGATCTCAGCCTCCAATGCTCACATCTTATTTAGCCCAACTTTCACTTTAGAAAAATCGAAAGAAATTCTCATGCAGTGTGTGACCAAAGGAGAGGGCAAGATAAAAATTTCCCATGCAGGGGAAGGACATTTCTTTATTGTGAATTCGGTTGCTGCGTTTTATTAGCTGCTTTCTTGACCTTCCAGCCAGCTTAAAAGATCGCTTAGGTTAACACTGAAAATGTAATCTTGCATGGCCGGAGTGCTTTCCTAGAGGGTGCTCTTCTTGTTGGATGATAATGCCTATTGTCTCCTTTGACTTTAAGTGGAAGGAAAACCCTATGGCACATTTTCATTCTCTGTGTCCTTACACAACACCTACCGTGTGCTTGGCCCTGAGCTGGGCCCTTTCTACCCAACCCTTCTTCCCAGAGAGCAAAGATCACATTTCGAAAATGTTCTTTCCACGTATCTACAGAGAGAAGAGTTACTGGGGACCATCTCAAAGGAAAACAAAACAACTTTGGTCCTGACGATTTGGAAGATTCAACTTGTTTTACTTTTGCTGATGTTTTCCTTTGGGGGAAGTAATTTTACAGTGAAATGCTACAGATACAGGATGGGACTCTGTAAGAAGAGATCAGGCCCACATAATAAAAAAAACAAAAAGCCTTACCTAGTAAATTACCTCTAGAAGCCTTCTGGGTGGGGACAGCGGTGCTCCGTGGGACTTCTCCCTCACATATCCGCCTGCCAGATGGATCCCCACCGTGGAAGCCACTGTGGGGTTCCTTCCCCACACTGCACTCCTGGGAAATGCAAAGTACTGTTCCTCTTGCACCCGAGGTTGGGAGATCTCACTTAGAAATCGGGACATGGAACAAAAGGAAGTAGGTGTTTTGCCATTACCTACCATTCTTTTCTTTTATTATTAATTTTTACATTTGAGTGTAGTTGACACACAATGTCACATTTGTTTCAAGTGGACAACGTAGTGATCAGACAAGTTTAAACACTGTGCTGTGCTCACCCCGAGCGCACCTACCATCTAACTGGGAGACTGTAGCTCCCCCTCACCCATTTTGCCTGTCCCACCACCCCCATCCCCTCTGGCAACCATCAGTGTGTTCTCCGTGTTTATAGGTCTGAGTCTGCTTTTTGTTCATTTGTTTATTTATTTGTTTTTTTTAGATTCTGCATATGAATGAAATCATAGAGTGGGTTTTATCTCTCCTGCCATTCTTCCCAGTTGGAAAATACCAATCTTCCTCCAGTAGTGATGAGACACCAGAGTGTTGAGGCAGATGTCTAGCTTACTTGGTATCCTGCATAATGTGCCTTACTGAGTACTGCAGAATCACTAATATATGCACAGAACTCTCCATCCAAAGCCCATTAATTACCTACTGAGACCAAGACTGAGTGATCTGCTCCATCAGAAACCATTCGTATCTTTGAAAAATAAAATTTTCTACTTTAAACAATTTATAAGAATTCCCCCCTTTTGAGGAGCTGGTACATGCCAGGCCCTTACAAAGTGTTTTTCATATGTTATTGCTAACTATTCCAATAATCTGGAGAGGTGGGCATTGTCATACCCATTTCATGGATGAAGAAACCGAGGAGGAGAAACCTTGACCAACCTGGTCAGACTTACGTGGACAGATAGGAGCAGTGCTGGCGTGCAAATCCTGTTCTTCTCTGATGCTGGAGTCAGCTGTCCACTTTACAAACCTTTCCCGTGTTCAAAAGCATCAGCATGGTCAGTGGGTGCCTGGTAAGCTAGACGTGGCGGCTGAATCCGCTTGTCTCCTTTGGACGAACCAGAGAACAGAGATGCATTCCGCGGTCTAGGTCAAGGATGAGTGCATTAGGATAGATGCCTTTTATGTAGACTGGATCTTATTTTTGGAGAGCATCCTTTCAAGGAAATTTGCCTTTTCTTTCTTTCTTTTTTTTTTAAAAAAGATTTTATTTATTTATTTGTTAGAGAGAGAAAGCACAGGCAGACAGAGGCAGAGGGAGAAGCAGGCTCCCTGCCGAGCAAGGAGCCCGATGTGGGACTCGATCCCAAGACGCTGGGATCATGACCTGAGCCGAAGGCAGCCGCTTAACCAACTGAGCCACCCAGGCATCCCGGAAATTTGCCTTTTCTATAAAGCTTAGGATATGAGAGGGATTCTGCCAAAATAATATGCTTTCTAGTATTTATCCTTGGCAGGGAGTTTTGTTTGTTTCTCTTGTCATTACATGGGATATCAACCTGCAGTATTTGCTCTTGTTTCTAATGAACCCTTGGACACAGTGAAGGTTTATTTTTCGATCTCCCCAGAGATGGAGTGGCAATAAGACACATAAATGTTACATCTAACCCTGGTAGGCCTTTCCGTGGTACAAGAGACTTCAATCTGCCACTTGGAAAACTTGTGTAAAAGGAGCCCTGATTTGGGGTTGTTTTTGGAGGGCAAAGGGTGATGCTGCCTATCTGATTGCACTTAGTGATACATTTTAATCTATGATTTATGCAACCTGACATTGACATTCATTTAGCTCAGATTACAAGCAAAGTAATTCACTCCTTAATGAAGTGTACCCTGCATGACATATTGACCATGTGAGCTGACAATCATTGCTTTAAAACAGACCTAGGTTACATTTTCTTTTGCACTGAAAGTAGGTTGTCAGTTAATAAACTTAAAACAAGGCCTCCTGACCTGCTATTCTTCCAGAAGTATTTGATTGGAGCATCAGAGAAGACATATTAAAATCAACTCTTGTAATGTAGGGAAAGAGAGAAAAATGCATGTATTCAGTGTCATTCAGATGAAGAATTTCCCTGTGCATTGAAACAAGGTTTCAACTTTTTTTTTCTTGAAAACATTTCAAACCTATAGCAAAGTAGAAAACATAGTATCATGAACACCTGTGTACCTTTCACCTGGGTTCACCAGCTGTTAACCTTTTGTCACAAATTTGTGTGTTCTCTCTTTTTTTCATGGGTGTGCATGAGTGTGTCTGTGCCATCTTAAAGTAAATTACAGACGTCATGACACTTTACTCCTAAACCTTCAGCATGTGTCCTCTAAGAATTAGGACATTTTCCAATATGGCTAAAATACCATAAACACACCAAAGAAAATTAACACTTCATTAATACAATCTAATATATAGTGCATATTCCAGTTTCCCAATTGCCCCCAAAATGCATTTTAGAGTTACCTTTTCAAATCCAGATTTCAGGGGTGCCTGTGTGGCTCAGTGGGTTGGGCGTCTCCTTTCGGCTCAGGTCATTGTCCCAGGGTCCTGGGATCGATCCGTGCTCAGTGGGGATAGGTTAGGAGTCTGCCTCTGCCTCCCCTTTCCCTGCTCATGCTCTCTCTCTCTCTCTCAAATAAATAAATAAAATCTTAAAAAAATAAAATCCAGAATTCAGTCAAAATTTACATCTTGCATATGATTGTTAGGCATTTATGTAGAATTCTATGAGTACAAATGAAAGCATAGGAGTGTTTATTCAAAATCCTCAGAAAGGGCTAGTGATAAAGTCCTCGTAATGTATTGTACTGAAGTATTTCTAACTGATCCCACTGGTAAAGTGTATTGTCTATGTTAGTGGTCATCTTTTCCTAAAGTATTTCATTCTTTTTCCTGTTTCACTATATTTAAATTGGTGGGTGTGTGGAAATATTACTCTCTACTCATAATTTTGAAAAATTTCAATCTCATAAAACTGTGTTTTATTCTGAGATTTCAAAATAGTTGGAGGATTCAAGCCCCAAATCTAGAGGATTCATGCCATCTCCACTCAGAAAGGGAAAAAAGAGCCATGAACTTTCCTGCGTTAAGCACTGTGTTTAGAATGAATTTTAAGTTTCAGATAATTGAGCTTTCTTCTAATTTAGACTTCTACTTATTCTTTTGAAAGCCAAATGTGTTATAATTAAAAATGGAAAGAAAAATTAATCTCCAAACACATTCACTGAGGCAAATGATAGTTTATTACTGCCACGGACATTCAGAGATCAAGTTTAAGAGAATGTGGTTGCATTCAGTGCTGCAAATGCACTTCTCTTCTGTAATTATACGTGTCTAAGGTCTTGTAAAGTGGCTGTGTAACTGCTTAGAGTTGTGTTTAAAGGAAATATTGAGAAGCTGCATTTTGTGAATTACAATTTGTGTGGCTCTTAGTACTCCATTGGATATCATATTTTCATTAGCAGGACAAAAACTATTGCAGAAAATGGAAGAGGGGAACTGTGACCTTTTATGTTCACTTTGTAGATGACAAAAAAAATCTTTTTTTAAAAAAATATTTTATTTATTTATTTGACAGAAAGAGCATGCAAGAGAGCAGAAGCAGGGCAGCGGCAGGCAGAGCAGGCAGTGGGAGAAGCAGGCTCCCCGCTGAGCAGAGAGCCTGAGTTGGGGCTCCATCCCAGGACCCAGGGATCATGACCTGAGCTGAAGGCAGATGCTTAGCCGACTGAGCCACCCAGGAGCCCCAATAGCAACTTTGTTTTTAAAGAAGCAAAACAATATTTTCCTCTTTCCTATTTAATCATAAAAAGGCAATCAATGCAATATATTTAAAAACATCAACCGCCCCCTCCCCCAAGAAACCCTTGTCAATTGGTGATTGCTATTGAATTTCAAAATTAGCTGGAAGTTTCTTCCTACATTTTTTTTGATAGTAGGAAAAATACATATTTCAGCACAGTTAAGATACATTTTTCACCTTTTAATATCTGAAATAAGGCTGCTTCTTAGGAGAGATGTCATGAAATTTTGGAAATTAGGAGGTTTTTTTCCCTTTCTTAGTGATATTACATAAAATCATTGTGCTTCTATTATGCTACGCAAAATAAGTCAGATAGAGAAAGGCACTGCATGAGAACACTTGCATGTGGAATCTAAATAAAGGCAAACCTGTAGAAAAACAGAGAGTAAAATGGTGGTTACCAGGGGATGGGGATGGACAAAATTGATGGTGTTTAAATTTAGGTACAATCTTGTGACCAGTAGTAAATAAGCCCTAAAGATCTAATGCACAGTATAATGAATATAGTCATTAATATTGTAATTATGTAACTATTAATCAATTGTGTAATATAATAAATAGTGCTACAATGTGATCGTATCATACAAAGTATAAATGCATTAAAGTAACATGTTATGCACTTCAATCTTGCACAGCATTACATGTCAAATTTGCTCAATAAATAAAGAAAAAATAGTAACTGTGCTTCTTAGAGTTGATGGTTTCTTAGTTTCGATGACATAGAATACTGAATGAGACAATATTATGCTATACTGTGATATACCCACTGATGTGTAATCCTTACAGAAGGGACATGGTTCCTTTATGAGGGTATTAGAACCCATTATTTGTATGATTGAGAAATTAGTATGTGGTCTTAAAGAACTTATATTATAAAGCATGGGATGTCTTTAGGAAAATCAACACACATTAAACCAGATTTACTAAAAAATATCAGTGACTGATTTATTAAGTGTCTTTCTTTTGAGAAATATAATTTAATGGTTTTAATCTAGTCTGCTTCTGCATTTCTATTTCCGGCTTTATTGGATTTATTAGAGAGTTCCAACTTGACACTGAGTTAGTCAGCCAATTCTACTACCAGAAATAATTATTTCAGAGTCCAGGCGATGCGGATGTCAGCCCGGTATTTACTTGGTCTGAGAAGACTGTTTCCGTAGACACACCATTTGGCTACACACTGGAAGAAATAATTCACAGATTATTCAGAAGACAGTAAATTTGTCATCATCACATTTCTCTGCATTTAAGGATGTTAAGACTGGCTGGATTCTCCTTTTGGAAAATATGTGGTAGCCCAGGGAAAGCAACTATTTCAATATCATGGTTGATTCTGGGCACCCAGGATAACTTAGTGCTGCTACAGATGGCAGGTGGGTATTGTCATGAGGGCGCCCCACCTGTGCTGGTCCCGGGGCCTTCCAGATCTGCACACAGGTCTCGGTAACTATGCACACTTTTCGTGGAGTATACCTATATTCAGAACAATATCTAAATTATAAACCTAGTGAATTTTCATGAACGGAATGTATCTGCATAACTAGCATCCAGCTCAAAACCCAAACCATTTCCAGCCCTAGGGCAGCCTCCCTCATGTCCCTTCAACCCAGTCAGTCCCCCAGGAACCTCAGGGCCTCACCAACGTGCATCTCCATGAATGGGCTTGCTCTATGTTCTGCTGAGTCCCATGAGTTAAATGGCCGCACACTCTTCATTTTCAGTTATGTCCTCAATACGGAAGGCACCTTCTCCTCTCGCCAGCCTTTCTGAAGGCTGCCTTCAAGGAGCTGGTAGATACAATGAGAAGGTGGTGCCTCCGGTTTTTGCACAGAAAAGTCTGAGGTGGGGGTGCCTGGGGTGGCTCAGTGGGTTAAAGCCTCTGCTTTTGGCTCAGGTCATGATCCCAGGGTCCTGGGATGGAGCCCAGCATTGGGCTCTCTGCTCAGCGGGGAGCCTGCTACCCCCCCCCCCGCCCGCCTGCTTCTCTGCCTACTTGTGATCTCTGTCTGTCAAATAAATAAATAAATAAGCAAATCTTAAAAAAAAAAAAAAAGGAAGTCTGAGGTGATGCTGATGTGGTTTTTCACCTTTGTGTTTGCAGGGGAACTGCTACGCCATACTCTAGGTTCAGAAAGGAACCACTGAGAAAAAAGGAAATAGGATGTTGGGGGGCATCCCCCAAAAGAATTGTAACAGAGGCAGAAGGAACGGTCCTGGGGCAAACACACTGTCGTAGTGATAGGAGTATCTTAGCGATGACGGAGGGAAAGCTAGGGTTTTCTGAGTTGAATACATTGAGTATTTATATGCATAAAATATGGGGGAAATGCACAGTCAGGGGGAGATCTTGGATAATTAACTCTTTAAATATGCAAAGGTAATGGGGACTGCTTTTCTGATCCACTAGCTTATTCTCTACATGAGCTCCCCAAAATGATCAGTGCAAGGATCAGAAGAGTCACTCGGTGGAATCGTGGAATCGTTGGGGTTCTCTTTTTTGTTATTAAAGGGATAGCAAGACGGGTGGGGAGGCGGAGGGAATGGAGAGGTCAGTTAGTTTCAACTCCACATGCTGCAGGGGTGGTGTGGAGGGAAATGGACTGGAACCATCAACTCCTTTCCATGGGGTTGTCAATACAAACCGAGACAAATAATTCTAGGGATGTTAATATTTGACTCAGGGGCTTTTGATTGTATATGGTCTGGGTATGGGGGTGGGTTGGGCATGTCACTGAAATTTGGTGTGGGTGCCTGTCCACCGTTCTGAGAACTGTATCCCTGGCCTGTATGATTTAGCATGACAACCAGATTACATTTATACAATTAATTAAAGTTTGCTTGACCACTTTTATCCAATTTCTTTCCATAGCACATAAAAGAGAACCTGACATAAATTTCTCTTTCAAAAACAATTGACTTAGCAACTGCTGACCTTCTGTTCTGTCATTCTAAGGATTGATTGGATATTGTCGAATTGTTTCATTCTACAGTAATTAAACATAAAATTAATTATGCTAGTAACCCATTATTTCTCTGAACCAAGGACTAAGTCATTTGTTTTCGCTTGGTTACTCTGAGAATCTGCCATCAGATGAACAGGGGGAAAAAAATCATACTGTTGCGAAACAGAAACTAAGTATTTTAAGGCACATTTTAATGGCTAAAATATAATCTGGAAGCTTCTAATTTCCATATGCACAGCATATTGAATTTGTTTAATGTAATTTAGGCCATAAATCTTTTACCTTATGATATGCTCATTTAAATATTTTCTCAGGTGGCTAATCATTTAGAAAACATGTCACAGAGGAATATATGTTAAGAAAGAGAGACGGATGGATAAAATCACCAGCGTCAGTAAAGTCATCATGAATATACAATCCTCGATTTGGTTTGCTGCTCAACCGAAGGGAGATTTAGTTCACAAGTCATTTTCTTGGTTAGTTTTGTATAGAAAACGCTTAAAATTACCCTGGTATTATAACCATTGAATCTGGTACCAAGAGGCACACAAGTCTGACAGGACTAAATTATCAAAATGTATGTGCTGATAGAAACCAAAATAGGTTTTTGCGGTTTTCATTAGTGCAAGTCATATTAATTTAATTAACATGATTGAAGATAATATCACTGGATGAGGCAGCAGATACCTAGCCTTGACCTATTACTCACCCGTAGGCCATAAAATGATGCACCTGACAAATGGGTATGCCATCTCATATATTTCATAGTTGGAATCGGCCTTTTGCTATGGGTTTCCCTGTGGCTTTGGGATACATTCTGAACTTCGTCAGAGGAAATTCTTGGAGCTTTTAAAAATTCATGATTATGATCAGCATTTTAAATATTGAACAGATTCTTGGAGAGAGTCTTGGATACAGCTGGTAAAATTTGGACTGTCATGATGTCTGTGGTTGCCCCCGCTGAGCACCCTGTCTTTTTACCTGGCCATTGTGACTTTTCCTTATGTCAAGAATCCTCTCCTAACCTGCCTGGGGCTCTAGCTGGGGTGCTGGATCATGGTATCCCACCACTCTGGCCACAAGGGTGGGTGTGGGGCCTAAGAGAGCCAATCAAGGACCCTTTTTGGGATTTGTCTAGTTGGAAATAAAAGGAATGTCCTGTGGCAAAAAAGTTGCCTACTCTGTATCCAGTTTCCTCTTTTATTTTATGAACAAAATCCCAGATTTTTTTGAGTGGGAATGTTCCCAGTTGAAAATATCCATCTCCTTACACTTTCCTAAAGCTAAAAGTGACCTTGTCTCCCATTTTCCAGCCAATGTGATATAAATGAAGGTCTACTGTGTGGGACTTCTGGAAAGTTATTGTCTGATAAAAAGGGTCACTCTCAGCGGACAGGTGTTTTCTGTACTTACTCCTCTCCATTCTTCTGCTTGATACGTGGCATGTCTAAAGCCTAAGAACTATGGAGTAGGAAAAGGGAGAACCTGTTCACTCACTCCAACCACCTTGAGGAGCTTCCCCAGACTTGGTCTGCTCACCTTCATCATACTTGCTATGTGAGAAAAGTAACACCTGTATTTAGTTATGTTCTGTGTGGGGGTTGCTGTTATATTCAGAATTCAGTGGTCCAATCCATGTAGTCCTTTCTCTGTGTTAGGGCAGTTTTCTTGAGAAGGTCAGTCTGAGTAAATGCAGTCAATCCACAAGAAAAGAATCAAGAGATCAATAATATCTGTATCCAGAATTTCTGTACCACTTGGGGCCCTATCATGTGAACCAACAGAACCCTGTTCTGCTAAAGTTTCCTTAAGTCTGGTTTCTGTCATGTGCAGGTAAAAGAGTTCCTGGAGCTAGGAAAATAAAAGCAAACATACTGTCCATGCAACAAATATCCAAAACCTATTAGTGCTTCCCTTAACTCCCTATCTGCTGGCGTGGGAAGAAGAAATTAGGGTTCTGGGTGTGATAGTGACAGCTGAGGGGCTTTGAGATGTCATCTCACATTCTGAATCTCAGGTCCCCCATCCTCAAAATAACAAGAGTGGAATAGATGACCCTAATGTTCCCTTCAGTTCCCAAATGATTATGATCCCATGCTCATTTTCTGTAGTGTGGACTGGGAGGGCAAGAATGGAAGACATAAGTCAACTATGAAAGAAATGCGTTTAGAGATTGTCCATAAATGTCCACTTCTACAAATGAATGAAAAAGAATGGAGTTACGGCACAAGTAGGAATTTGCTGTGGATATGGTCCATGGGCCCAAAGTGTGTATCTATGAAGGTGGTATGTATGGAGTGAAGGAATGACACAGGCTTTCCTGGGGATTAAATTACTTCTAAGCACCTAATTTTCGATCTGAAGGGGACTTTCATCCTCATGTACTCAAAACCATTATCATAGTAACAATAATTACCGATAACTATGTCCTATGAACTTTGCAAGGTATTTTTGGATGCATTATCTCATTTCATCCTCATAATAATGCTTTGAGATATATAATCATATTATTCTCATTTCGTAGGTACTGTTTTTTTATTTTTTGTGTGTTTCTTTGTTGTTGTTACAATCTAAATAAGGCCCTCTTTGAAAATAGTTGGAGCTTAATATTTGATTTTTTTAATAAAGTAGAGAAATCTGAACACTAATGTTGACTCCAAAGTTATTTCTCCATTGTCTCACTGCATATTAAAGGAAATAATGGGTTCCAAAGGAGATGCTGATTGGGGGTTAATTACATAACTGCATCCAAAACAATTTAGTTTATTAATGTACCAGTGCAGGAGAGACTTTTCTACCACAGAGGCCAGTGAAAATTCAGAGGCTCTCATTGAAGCAAAGTTGCATAGACCTTCAAGAAGATAGGAAGTGGGGGTGCCTGGGTGGCTCAGTGGGTTAAAGCCTCTGGCTTCGGCTCAGGTCATGATCCCAGGGTCCTGGGATCGAGCCCAGCATCGGGCTCTCTGCTCAGCAGGGAGCCTGCTTCTTCCTTTCTCTCTGCTTGCTTCTCTGCCTACTTGTAATCTCTGTCTGTCAAACAAATAAATAAAATCTTTAAAAAAAGAATCAGAATTTAATAAGAAATTCTGATAAAAAAAAAGGTAGGAAGTGGACAAAATCTATGCACAAGATTGTCTTTGTAACAAATGTTGAATCAGACTTAAGAGCCGTTAAATGGCTCCTGTCCAGCAGCCCATTTCCCCGTCAGGTCTCAGGTTTAGAAGGAAGACAAAAGTAACATTTGTTGACCTCTTCCTTGAGGCAGGCACTGGCTTGGTCCTCTTGACACTGCATCTCATTTAATCTCCAAAGGAAATAGGTACGGTTGATTCCATCTTACAGAGGAGGAACAGAGAAATCAAGTAACTCACTCAAGGTCACACAGGCAGGAAATGTCGGTGGAGTCGTGAATCCCACCACAGCCCATGGTCTTGAAATGTGGTGGGAGAAGGGTATGTTTCTTTTCCCAGTTGCGTCATGGGAACCATGGGCAAGTCCTCATGTGTAACAAGTGAAAGGAAATGTAGGCTGTAGATGGAGACTTGTTTTATTCTGGCGAACAGCTGAGAACAAAGAGTTTAGCCTGAAGAAAATCAGTTGAGTAGGCCATATAACTAAACCTGTTTTCATTCTCCAGAGGTTTTCTCTCAAAGCTCCAGACCCATGTTGAATGCAACCTTTTGTAAGCTTTAGAGCTGATGTCTGGGTTCTGGGTTTTTTCCTCAGAGGAGATAGATGTAAACCCTTTATTTGGTGCTTCCCTAGCATGAGGAAGATGCTCTGGTTGACCTTTTTTTCTGTCTTAAGGAAAGGTCACAAATTAAAGTATTTCAATGTGATGCAAATCTGAAAAACTCTCCTTGAAGTGAGAGAAAACAGAGAGAACAACTGCATTTCACTCTGATTGGGGAACAGAGGAAGAGAACATATTTTGTTATCCCAGTTCAGCCAAAGGCAGTGGAATGGGTTTGGTTCACCTGAGAATAACTAGTGCCCCTATGTCAACTCTCTTCCTTCCCTTTCATTCAAGTTAGGTTTATAAATCTGAAAAATCTCCAGGGAGGCAGATAACAAAAATTTCCTCTTAGTAACCCTCTAAGCCCATCTCGGCACTTAATAACCCTCACATAAGGACGTTTTCCCTCTAGAGCGAACCTAAATCATTATGTTGCACGTTAATTCCATTTCCTCTCTTTTCTCCAGTGAGGAGAAAGAACAGCTGTTCACCATCTTCCCGAGAGTAGAATTGAACACACTGAACCGAGAGGAACCAAGTCACCGTCAGACTTCCTTCATGTCAGCAGAATAGCATCGCTACGTCAGTGGTTCTCAAAGTGACTCCCTGACCAGTAGCATCAGCACCTGTCACACATGCAGATTCTTGGCCCCAGCGCCCCCACTAACCCCAGCCAAACCTGCTTTACCAGAGGCTCTGAGGGTGGGTGCACCAACCACTGGTGTTTTAACAAATCTTCCAGGGGATTTTCATGCTCCCTGAAGTTTGAGAAATGCTGATAGTGTAGCCATGTGGACAGATGTGGGTGATTACTACTACTACTACTAATCTTTATCATTTGTAATGTTGTTGTAAAGTGTGTGTGTATGTCTGTACATAACAATGCATATATTTGGTGTACTTATTTACGTGAGACTTACTGGCAGGGAATGGTACCCAGATTTCTGTGTAATTGAGATTTAACAGATGTAAATGAAGGTGCCCACTGTCTAGGCACAGACATTGAGAAGTGATAGTTTGGCTGCACCTCGCTGGGTTTGTGAAGTCCTAACTGGGTTTCAATTTCTGGAAATACAGGTGGAACATAGAAAATAACAAGAAAGGAAAACCCTCTAAACAGATAACATTATTCACTTTTTTGTGTTCTCTCTCAGACTATTTTTTATGCAAAACAGATGTGTTTTCCCAAATGGGGTCCTACTATACATATGGTCTTCTCACCTGCATTTTTAAGTTAAGAATATGGCATGAATGCCAATAGGACCACACACACACACACACACACACACACACACACACACACACATGCACGCACGCATGTGCGCACACACACATGGACACACAATCATTTTTAATAATTGTATGGTCAGTTGCCTGTTGATGGGCCATTAGGTTACTTTCAGTTTTTCTTTCTTTTTAACCATTATAGAAAACCACCGTTCTGGCAAACAGTGAATAAAGTGGAGACAAATATCTTTATCCTTATGGTCTCACTGTTCTGTACCAGTCCTATGAAAGTTAGAAAACCAGGTGTTAGCTGAGCTTCCATTTCATTATAAGGCCTTCCATTTCATGCGGTGTTTCAGGTTTTCTTTGGTCTTATAATCAAATGTGATTGGGAAGACTTTTCTTAGGGAATATGAATATGTGGTACATTCTACACACTAGCAGTTCTGTTATTCTTAAAGAATGTATTTTGAAAGGTTTTTTTTTTCAATTTATATGTAAGTTGACTTATTGGTATTTTTCCCTTGATTGGTTGTGACTGCAAATATATAACTTCAGATTATTTAGGTTTAGGATGAGTTTATAGCTGTGAGATATGGAAAAACTAACTAGACCAGTTTATACTTGTGAAACATAGCAAAACCAATCAGACCAGTTTATGCCTGTGAGATATGGCAAAACCAACTAGGCCAGTTTATGCCTGTGAGATATGGCAAAACCAGCTAGCCAGCACAAGAATTGCATCATTGGCTCTGGCTTCATGGGTACATGATTGGAGCCATCTCTAATGATTTCAGCTGCAGTACAGTCTGTGAAGAAGAGTTATGGCCTGAGGGAGAGTTTGGAGTCTCTTCCACACATTCTAATTGTTCCAGTACATGTGCAGGAGGTAGCACCCCATTTTGAACCTTGTCCGTTACTGAAACTTTCTTGATACCATGCTCAACAAAATGTTAAGCTGCTCTTGGACCACAGGCATGCTTTATCTTTCTCTCTAACTCTCCTCAGAACTGAGCTGTGTTAAAGGACTCTCTCATTGTTTCTCATTTAAGCTTAGCTTTGGGAACTTGGTTATACTGAAGTGAGATTAATGTCTTGAAATGTTACTCAAATCTCTTAGTTTGAATCTTAAATATTCACAGATTCTGTGGCCCAGTCACCATAACTCTTATTCTTGAAGAGGCTGAAAAAACACATGCCTGGGTTGGAAGACTAGAGACAAAAAGGTTTTCCAACATTCTCATAGGAGTATACAGTATTCGTCAGGGACTCTTTGCCAGTCGTGTGCTTTTGGGCACGGGTTGTGTCTGTGTAGTGCACTGTTGTGTTACAACACCTAGAGCGGAGCCTGGCCCAGGTAGAGATTCAATGGATACTGGATGAAAGGGCGAATGAGAGAAAATATTTTCGTGACTCTTTCAGTGGGACAACCAGGAGTTCTGTTTTAAATGATAGCTGGAAGTATATGAGAAAGCTTGTGAAAACTTTATAGAAACTTCCACCCACGTGCTATTTTATTTAATGCTTAAAACGAGCATGTCCATTGGAGGGGGGATGGGGAAGACCCAACTACTAGAAATATCTGTTTTGGGATCTCAACTCAGGTTGTTAAGATGTCTCAAAATATGACATTTATTTGCTCAAGTTCAATTCTAGTAAAAAATACTTGCCACGGTAGGTATAGCCTAAAATATCCAATGGCTTATTTAACAAAATAACTTGCCTAGAATAATCAAGAGTTCTCAAAGAACTATTGGTGATGACTAAGGTAGGCTATTAGGACATGAAACACATCATATCCTTTTCCAAATCCTTTGAACCCTTAAAGATATGTTTTTCACATATTTACAGTTTTTTGGCCTTGCATATTCTTCCCTATTTTGAGCAACAAACAAACAAAGAAACAAGCAAGCAAAAAAACCTAAACCTTCTCCCACCATTTTATTTCTTTTCTTCTCATGCTCTCTTCTTAGGATGTAAAATGCTTTTCTTTGAATAGACTAGAAAACGAGAGATTGTTTTTTCAAACTATCCTGGTAAGGCATAATTTTTTTAAAAAATTCAAACATTCTGATAGTAGGCAGGGCTGTATTTAACAAATATTAATGCACTCAATATTCATATGGGTTGTATATGACCATTATTCTCATCTTGCAGGGGAAATTGAGGCACAGAGAAGTTAAATAGTTTTTCCAAGTTCACGCAGCTAGGAAATGAAAGAACTGGGATTCAAACACAGATAGCTTGGCTATGATTCATGCTCTTAGGCATGTACAATGTGCTGTATTATCAAGCGTTTCTGGGATTATTGCTTTTACTTAGGTCATCTGAGGTCATTGCCTTCAACCTTGGGATTGAGGCAGAAAGGTTTCATGTTTGAGGATTTATGGATTAGGAGGCTGCAACAATGGTTCAGATTTTCTATTTTTCTTATATTAAAAGTGATGAGCTTAAATCCTGTAATTTGTAAAGGATAATCGTTTCTGAATTGGACAGGGAGCTTTTTCTACGATTTAAGTGGGAATTTTATGAGAATGAATGAATTTACTGAGAGAAACGTGATGTTTTTTATCTGAATTCCGGTTATGTTATTTTTTTTCTAATAAAGGTTAACATTTCAAAGGGATACTTGGTGATGAAGACTCGACCTAGAAAGATGATGTTTGCAGGTACATCCTTCTCTTTTTGCTTTTTCCTTTCACCCATTCCTGTAGAAAGTGAAAATGCCAGGAAGAAAAATGAAGAAAGATATAGTATTAAATCTAGTACAGGTGCTATTTTCATGGGTGTTGGGAAGTTTTAGGTCTCCTATTTTTTATGTTCTCTATAAAGCTTAATTACCATTCTTCAGAGATGGACATACTACAACAGAGCCCCAGATTGCTAGGGAAAGAGGTTTTATTAACTTCCCTTTTTTGTGCTCTCTTCTGCAGCACATATACTAAAATTTACTTGTTTTAAGGAGGAGACCATTAGGAAAGAAGAAGGAAAAAGAATGAGAACATATGAGACCAGAATCTGTAGCATTCAACTGAATGAAATTTTTAGAGTGAATTAGTTTTCTGATTTTATTTTTATTATTAATCCTTTTTTTAAAAAGGACATTTATTTATTTATTTATTTGAGAGAGTGAGAGAGAGACAGAACATGAGCAGGAGGGGCAGAGGGAGGGAAAGAGAGAGAGAGAGAAAATATCAAACAGACTCCATGCTGAGTGTGGAGCCCAACTCGGGGCTTGATTTCATACCCTGAGATCACTACCTGAGCTCAAACCAAGAGTCAGAGGCTTAACTGACTGCACAACCCAGGTGGCCCTTATTTTATTTTTTTATGGTGTATCTTGTTCAACTTTCTAATAGAAAAATAGAAAAAAAAAAAAAAGATAAGTGCCCTGAGTTAGTTTCAGCTTCCCTAAGACCAGAACTTAATATGGCAGCTCTCCAAAATGTCCTCCCAAGAAAAATCTACCAATTCTACTTTCAATGAAAATTAGTAGGGAAAGACAGCATGGAGTGTTGAAGTAGGGTTTTATGTAATTCAATGTACAGATTGGAATGCTTTGCAAATTAAGGCAGCAAAAAGTTGAAGCCTTTCAACTCCAGTGGATGGATAAAGTCTTCATCCTTAATATGTAATGAACACATAAAAATCATGGGAAATGTTTTCTGAATGCTGATTCTTTCACCACATGTTAACAAAGACCGTTTCACAGTTCCAAACCAGTCACTGAAGTTAGTTTTGCTTCTTTCTCTTACCTAGTGAAAATATCCTAAGTTTGTATGCAAAATACAAATACCAATATCCTTTTGACTTCTGACTGAGAGTTGACAGATATTGCAAACAAGTGGTCAAATCCTGTCCATTAAGAATTTTGGCAATACTATTTATGTACATATAAACTTCAAGGATATGTGAAGGTGATTAATTAATCCCTCTGTTATGATCTTTATTTTTTCCAGTCAATTTTTTCTTTTTTTTCCCAGTGTTCCAAGATTCATTATTTATGCACCACACCCAGTGCTCCATGCAATATGTGCCCTCCTTAATACCCACCACCAGGCTCACCCAACCCCCACCCCCCTTCCCCTCCAAAACCCTCAGTCTGTGAAATTGATAAGGAATAAAGATGACTAGAACCAATATGATCTCTGACCAAGTTAACCTGATTTCCAATTTAATAATATTCTACTGAAGAATCACTTACAAGCGGGAGTCAAAAGCACATGTTAATGGTAGTGTTGAGGAGGAGGTGGTCAGGAATGGGGGAGATGGGGCTGGGTGGAGTGGAGAAGCAACACAAAAAGAGACCACAGTGTTCTACCATGCGCTGCTGGTGTTTTCAGATTAAGATGGGGGATTAAGGAATTTTACTCAGCAATTTGAGATGCTTTGTTAGGGACTGAGGAGATTTGAGCTGCTTTGTTCTCAAACCACATGTTAGTGAAAAAGCAAACAGGCACTTAATCCTGACAGACAGCAGAACTTGACATCAATTTGCCCCTTGGGAGGTGACCAGGAGTTCTAGTTGACGGGCTAAAATGGCCAGCCCTTGTTTTCCTGGAGCCTAATGCCAACATTCCATCCTAACCTGTATTTCTCAGCAGAGTGGTCATAACATAGACTGTTGGACTGACCAAGAGTTTCTAGATATTAGAGACCCTTACATGTTTTCTAAAAAGTAAAAACAGCCTTTTAAATGCAAATAATCTCCACGGTGCCAATATTCAAATAGATTTTGAACAGGTCTAATGGTTCCTCAGTTTTGAAAATGAAATATAGAGAGGCTGAGACTCTTTCCTTTTGAAAATAATGGATGGTTTCCTCTAACAATAAAGTCACAAGGCAACATATCAATTTTGAGTCTATACATGATTGTGAAAAGAACATCAATTCTTATGTGGATCTTTGAGGGAAGTTCTACTGAATAACCAATTAGATTTTAAGGTCATGTCCTTCAAAGTCACTGAAGTAGGACAAAAGCAAACAAAATGAAAAGGAAAGAAATTAATGGCTTCTTGAATTGGATTTGATACATTAGTAAACGTAAGTGTACACAGTCATCCAGTCTGGCACATACTCAAATCGTGGTGTAAAGGCTAATTTGCCATCTTGCGTTTGTGTCACCCTCGATCCATTCCCCTAAAATGCACTTTCCGTAGGCTCTACCTTTACTAAACTTTGGCATATGTAGGGAAACCATTTGAAAATCAGAATTGGAGCAGAAAATTTACAAAGTGTGTTTCATAACAAATTTTATTACATTATAAGATTTTCGGGTTGAATATTCAGCTAATCGATGGCTCCTGTACTCTGGTAGAGTATAAAAATGTGTTATGTCTTAACAATTAAAAAACAAGTTTTGTCACCTGCAAGGCCATTATAGTTTTGCACGATTTACACACATCTCTGCTCCCACAGCTCTTGCCTACTGCTCACCCCCATATAAATTCGGGAAAACCTACTTCTTTAACCAACTACTAACTGCTGAACTTACATCTATGCTAACACTGTAGGTGGATTTTCTCCATTTTGGTATGAATTCAAAAAGTTCTTCTTAAATAACCATAGAGTCATTATTCAAAGAATCTTTCTTTCTGGATTGGTGAGACCTTCTTTGTGTTTAAATAGCACCAAACTCATTTTCAAATGACCACGAACACAGGATGATAGAACTTTCTGTAGAAGAAAATTAACATTACTTCAGATGACAAAATCTGGTCTTTTTGGGTTTTGAAACTTTAGTCTGAAGGAAAAATGTCTTTGCATTGGCCAGTGGAAGAAAGCCATAAAGGTGTTTGTATGCTTAGTTGCCAGATCTGAAGAAGAGAGACCATTTTCATGACTTTGTATGTCCTTCATCATTTATTACAAACACCAGTGGGAGAGAAATCCAAAATTTAAAATACTTCAGAGGGACGCAGACTCATTCACTTCATTGAAAACAATCTATACTAGCCTTTAGATGGCTTTTGAGTTGTGTTGTGGTTCTGTTTTTAGAAAGCTTTACTGGGCATATTATAAGGATCAAATGCAGGGAGAGCTAAAATCAGAAACATGGTATTCGTTCCTTTAACTCTGGTACAGTAGAGCAAATTCAGGGTGACTCAAGGGACACAATGTCTTGTAAAACATATGTACTTAATATAAGGGTCATAAAACTTATTAAATTAAAAGCCAGGTTAAAAATAGGAAGAAAATTTATGCTGCTGTCTAAAATAGCAATAATTTCCTTTTGGCCTTTCTCTTTCCAAGTAATATGGATTCTGGTCAGGAGGAAAAAAAAAAAAGCTAACTTATGAAATCTTCATTTTGTAGGACCAAATGCAAATCTCTTTTAACTCTGGCATGCATCGTAATGGATAAGTGTTATGGCTGAAAGTAGAGGAGCAGGAAGATAAGATAAAAAAGTGTCTTGAAAGTGCACTCGTGTCTAGGTTTCAAGGTGACTTTGTCCCTGAGCCTGAATGACAGACCCTAGTAGTGCTAGCAGGTGTCCAGGAAGAATACTTTAAGGGTTATGAGTACAAATGAAACACTATTATTTTAAAGATTTTATTTATTTATTTGACAGAGAGAGAGATCACAAGTAGGCAGAGAGACAGACAGAGAGAGAGAGAGGAGGAAGCAGGCTTCCTGCCAAGCAGAGAGCCCGATGCGGGACTTGATCCCAGGACCCTGAGATCATGACCTGAGCCGAAGGCAGAGGCTTACCCCACTGAGCCACCCAGGCGTCCCCATGAAACACTGTTTTTTCAATAGTCGATCTGGCCATCGGGCAACAGTGAAGGGGCATGGGACATGAACAGTCTGGTGCTGCTTTTTTGGGGTGCAACAAAACAGCCCCAGACAAAACCTTCCATCTTTGTTCAAGCAAAGCCTGAGCTGTACAAAATCTATGGAGCCCAGAGAACTTGAAATCAAGATTGACCTTCTATCCGCCCCTCACTCTGCGGCTGATGGGCCACACCAGGGTAGAAAATGACACATTACTCTGACAGACAACTTCAAGGGCTTGGGATCAAGGGTGGCCTCAACTTTTTAAGCACCTGTGTCCCCTTTTAATCCACATAGCTAAAATAGATTGAGTTCACTCAAATATTTATCCTCCACATGATAGCCGTTTTCCTAGTTGGTGTTCCTCGGTGTAGCACCTTAGGAATTTGAAACCAACATAAATATCAATTTCCTTCTGCTCTATTCACACAGGGATTCATTTGGAATTTTATCTTCATACACAAGTCTTAAGGCTGTTGAGAAGGCACCTTGCTTGGTCATGTACCTGTCTGCTCTGAGACCCATTCCTACCCTTTCCCTGCTCTTTCATATTTTAGGGGGCATAGCCCTGGAAAGTCCATTGCCATCTGCCTCCTACAAAGGTTCTGCCAAGGACGCCTCTGAGTAGAGAGGACAGGAGAGGCTGGGATAGCCCATGCCCTGTCCCTGAGCGTTTTCAAAGTGGTTCTGGCAATAGCTGCATCTCCACTGAGGTCCCAGAACCTATCCTCTTTCCTTGTTCCCTTCCATCTAGGGAGGCAATGGCTTCCTGCTATTGCCAAACCCTTGGCAGGTCTTCATTTGACTTTCAGTTCTTTCACTACCTTTGTGACTAGTTTGTTAGTTTAAATCCCCCTGTTGAACTATCTGGTGGTGATTCTAGTTTCCTGACTAGATCCTGGTTATATTTAACGACACTTTGGCAAGTGGCACTCTTGTTGGTAGAAGTGAAACAAACATGTTAGAAGGCAAAATGAGGAAGTAAGAACCTCCAAGGACCTTTATAAGATGGACATTTTAGGGGTACAAGAGGAGGCACATTGAAGGGTGCATGTGGACCTGTGTTGACTTTGGCTAACTCCCTGAGTTGGGCAGTATGAAGTATGAACATGGAGGCTTCCTGCAGCCCTTGGGAAAACTCTCTCAAACCTCCATAATACATTTTCTTTAATTTTTATTTGAACATATAATGTAACCCCACCACCCTCTCCCAACACCCCTCCCCCCCACCCCCCTCAGTTTGTTTTATGACATTAAGAGTCTCTTTTGGTTTGTCTCCATCCCCGATCCCATCTTGTTTCATTTATTCTTTTCCTACCCCCTTAACCTCCACCCCCGTTGCATCTCCATAATACATTTTTCTTTTGCCCTTGAAGTCTTCTTCTTTTCTTTTTTTTTTTTT
>ML105759.1:0-35285 GCA_003697995.1 Taxidea taxus jeffersonii | reverse complement strand
TTTTTTTTTTTTTAATTCTGCAAGTATCCTGCCAATGTAAAAACAGCCTCATTTGAATTAATCTGGGCAATACACACATACACACTCAGTGGTACCACTGACTTCCTTCCGTCAATAAAGGATCACTCAAAATCATAAACCAGGTCCTCTCTCTCTCTTTGTTCTCCCTCCTCTACTTGGTCACATTCCTAGCAGAACTAAAGTTGGTTTCCATGATGAACTTCATAGGCTGCTATCTGAAATGAGTTTGTCCAAAAGAGCTCTAAATGCTGAGGGGAGAAAAATACCCAAACACCAACCCAAACAAATTTGCCATTCAAAATACCTTCTTGAAGACTGACACTTGCAGGGACCTTGGGAATACAGTATGCGGGGATTTTAATCCTATTTCTCCAGTGACAGCTGGGCCTGGACCAAATAGTTCTGCCACTAACATTGCCATTGGGTGGGATGAGAGGAGCTCAAGAGACCATTCTTTTTGCTTTTAACTTCAGAGCCTTTGGGCATCCATTCCCCTTCACGGAACTCACACTGGCTGGCCTGAGCTGTATTTTCATTAGGCTCTCAGTAAGGCTTGGGAAAGCTTGAGAATGGAACGCTCATTTTTTTTTTTTAAGTTTCTCTTTTTCTTTTTTTTTTAAGTCTTTCTTTTGAACCCACTAATTTTATGAAATTTAAGCACATTGTTCATTGTGTAATTATAGATGAAATATTAGAGAAGTGGACTAATTATACACAATGCACTCAAGCCCAATTAAACTAGCATCTGTGGTGAATGTAAGGGTATTCTCTTTCACTAATAAGAAATACTTTCTGAACAACAGAGAATAAAATCGTTAAATTGGATATGCTGTGGAGATTATAAATATCCTATTAGCATAGAAAATGAGGGTTAACCTTATTTAATCACCGCACGCCAGATCATCAAAAGTCATATTGAACCCCTGTAATGTTCCTGTATCTGTTCTGGAAAATAATAATAAAAACCCCACTATTAATAAACATAGCTCACTCGATGCTATTCTCGTGTACTAAATTAAACTGTTGGAGAAACTCAAGTATTCCCTTAATTGCTTAACAAAATGGTAAAAATACTTTTGTCTGTTCATGACGATATTACGGCTGATCCAGATTTATGCCATCCTAGTAGCTGGAAAGGTGTGTCTCCCTAGCTAGGCAAATTAGCCTACTTTAAAATAAGTAAAATATATAATCCCTTCTAGCGAGTACCACAGATGACCTTTCAAAAATGTAAATTAAGTGATTGCACACACCAGGGGTGTGTTCAAAATGAAAATGTATGTGCTTGAGACATCGTGCCACCATTGCCACGGCCATTAATTGGCAGACCACAAACCCAGAGATATTTGTGTTTTAATCTGGGTCACAGGACGTTCCATGACTCTTGTTTTTGTGATACATCGTCAGGTCTGGGCAGAGCAGCCGGTGTAGTTCAGCAAGAACAAGGAGTTATCCAAATTCAAGTTATCCCTTATTTAAAGTGTTGGCTATGGGCAGTCACAAGAAATTCATGACAGCAGAACCAAAGGCAGCAAGTTTACGTATCACTTGCATGGCTCGTAACTTGCACAGCTGAAAGACAGTAACCAATGAACAGGGATGGATGCCACGGGAGCACGTCTCTGTTGGGACAGAGTGGAAGAGCTCAAATCAGTCTTCTTTTTCCTCCTTCCCTCCCTGTTCTTCCTCTCTTCCTTTTTTCCCCCTCTCTCTTCTGAAGAGTTCTTGTTTAAACCCCTCCTAAGATTTGAAGGCTGTTTGCCTTTTATTCTTGTGAAAATCTTAAGAAGCCTGGAATAGAAATATATTTATAAATATTGAGAAGGACTGTGATTATTATAGCTTTATGTTCCTAATTAGATGCATTTATTATTATTATTTTTTTAATTTTATTTTTTTAAGTAGGTTCCACGCTCAGTGTGGAGCCCAGTGAGGGCTATGAACTCACGACCCCGAGATCAAGACCTGAGCTGATATCAAGAGTCAGACACCGAACTGACTGAGCCACCCAGATATCCCTAGGTGCATTTATTTATTTTTTTTTAAAGATTTTATTTATTTATTTGTCAGAGAGAGCGGGCGAGCGAGCAGAGGCAGACAGAGCAGCAGGCAGAGGCAGAGGGAGAAGCAGGCTCCCCGCCGAGCAAGGAGCCCGATGTGGGACTCGATCCCAGGACGCTGGGATCATGACCTGAGCCAAAGGCAGCCGCTTAACCAACTGAGCCACCCAGGCGTCCCTCTAGGTGCATTTATTAAAAACAAAAATAAAAACAAAAACAGAAACATGTACACTTTTTTTTTTTTTTCTGGCGGGGTCCTTCCTCTTACATTGCCTATGTCTTTTCCCTAAGAAAACAAGTTCAGTCCAACTTCCGTGAAAGCTCAGATGGAGTTTCAAAGAAATGGAGAAGAAACTGGAGGTTTCTGCAGGGAGCAGGACAGCACCCTTTCCCTGGGACGGGGTGGGGGGTGGGGGGTGGGGGGTTTGGGTGGCAAGCCAGGTCTACAGAAGGGTCTGCGTGGGAAGTGGAAATTGGAAAAAGCACAACAAAGACATAAATGCCATGTGATTTGATCCCACATGTTTTAGGCTGCCAATTCAAAAAAAGCCAGGTGTATGTGCAAGAGAAACCATAGGGAACTCTTTTTGCACCCTCGGGACGAAAGCCTGCTAAGCCAAGGATGGAGATTTTCTTTCGTTCCAGGGCCATACACCATTCCAGTTTTCCTCCAGGTTCCTTGGCTTTTAAGGCCACTTGCACCCATAATATACAATATATATTATTATATGTATATATGTATAATCACCTATGGCTCCTTTCTGCTACACAGACGGCAATGTGAGATGAATACAGTGTTAATAATAACAGCTATTTTTTTCCATTTGAGCAAACCAGCAAGTAAGAGTTTCAGTTTTTATTTTTGTTCTCTTTAAACCCAAAGAAAAGGTGTTCTGCCTTCGGGGGTAATCTTTACAATTCATTGGAAGTGCTGGGTGAATTAGAGATAGTCCTGTGCCTACACATTTTAGTGGAGCTGGTGGGTCTGCCATGACAATAGCAATTTAAGTGGACCTTCTTCCTCCTTTTCTTTTTTCATTGTCTTCAGGTCCAGCTTGCCTAGCCATTTAGCCAGACCTCAGTATCAACACATTATGGGTAAACGGTTTGGTTGTGACACGGGATCATTTTGACTTCAGAAAAGCAGTAGTCAGTGTCTAGAAGGGGGGGGAAAGCTCTTTATTGAGACGATCAAAAGGGACATAAAGGCAAAAACTGACTTTCACTGCAACAGGACTGAGGACCAGGCCTCCAGTGTCCTTATTGTAATTCATCGCTTGTTTCTAGGCCCCATGATAGAATTCTTCCATAACAGACAGGACTTTGTGAAATTGTAAATGAGTATGACTTCAAGCACTCTGTGGAAATATATTCTCCCCCTATAGCCCATACATTATTTCTGCTTAGTTATGGTGGCTCACATTTCCCGTAACTATCAGAGAGAACTTAATTCAACTCACACCACATCACTTTAAAATGGTGCAGCTCTCTTAATCAACCTTGGTATCAGCCACAAATGTGCAGTATGACCTAATTTGAAAATGTCTCAAAGTGCTGACTCAAACTGTTAGTGAATAAAGGCTAGTCATTACCATTATGACACTAATGTGAGGCAAAATAAAATTGAGTTGCATCAGCTAAACATTAGTTTGCAAAAATGTTAGTGATTGAAGCCATTTTCTGTTCATATTTTATTTATATGTATATATATATGCATTTATACATACATATGCATATATTTACTTATTTTTTGTTTTTCTGAAACAGCCTTGCAACGAAATTTTTACGTGCAGAGGAAGGAAGTCACGTTTTCAACACTGACAAAGCCACTAGTTTAAAAGTAGATCCTATGTGCATCATGATCTCCCTACTCTAAGATGAAGACATATGCTTGCTGAGTCCTTATTAGGATATTTATATACATATAAGCACTAACACGTGAAAATTATCTTTTCCCCTGTACTTTGGTGCCAGATTCTCAGACTTTCAACAGCCCTGGAACTGTTTATTACTTACTACTTGGCCTCACTCACAAATTCTCTGACTTTCGTGTTTTGGAATAATAAGGATTTGAATTTATTTCTTTTAGGGACTCTCTTTCCAATTCCTTTACTTGAGCAAGAAAAGTTTTTTGAGATAGAAATACTCTGAATAAATATTGCCATTAATTATTATTAAGAAAAAGAAAGTAGGGTAGAGGACTGGAAATTACTCTCACTACTTTAAGGAATGCCCCATAAATTATTTTTTTCTTATACAGTTTAGATGGTTTTCAAGAAACGCACACGTGTAATACTTACACATCCCCGAGCTGGTATTAGTTTCAATCTGCAAACTGATCATTCATAGTTGAAAATAGATCGGCATGAATCTTTCCTAAACTGGAGGAATCGTGCCAGTGGTCATCCAGAAATTCTGCTCCGCGTCCCAGTTTGGGTCTTCTGAATTCTGAAAATTCTGAACATAAAAGCTATGCCTCAGTGATTAAATACTTCTGATTTTATTTATTTCACAGTGAGAACAAGCCAAGCACACCAATACAAAGGAGATGGGTTATTCTTGAAAAAATTTCAAGGACAGGGAGTTTTGGTTATCAAGAAATTATTTAGCCTGATAGAGCGGCGATATATATACATGCTTCGTAATATATCATTACAAGCAATCGGTAGAAAGTACAGCTAAATTAAATTGCTGACAAGCTTGGTTCATTCCCTTCTTAGAAAAACAAGTAAAACCTTAGAGCGAGATGTGTAGAAATTTGCTACTTTGTGATGACTTTAGTATTTTAGTCCGTTTTACATTATGTCATATGCGGTTTGGGCTGTTTTTATGACCTATGTTTTATTTCCACATTAAGATAATCCAGATTTGAAAAAAGTAAGTTTGAAAAATTTCAAAGCGGACTTGCCAAACCAGCCTTCAGCAGCATGGGAGCACACACACAAACACAGGCACACTTCCAATTTACCTAAGAAAAGAGGATCGCCTTTTCCAGCTAAAATACCATTGTTCTTACTTTCAGGTTCCAGGGGAAAAAGGTGTGTGGGTGTGACTGCTGTAAATGGATTGCCAGTCTCTTAACAGTCCATCATTCTTAAATGATAGAAGCGTAGCAGCACCTTCTGAGGAAAATCTTTCCCGTGGATTTGACTTTGTCCATGTCAGGACAAATTGCGTGCAAAGTTGGAATAATTCTGAGATGTAAGACACCTCCATGACTGTCCTTGGAAGACTGAGGAGCTGACATTCCTCTTTGGAAGATGAGGGGAGAATGGCTCCCCTGCCCTCTTAATTGATGATTTACTGTGCTATCCCCTGGGGCCACAACCGATGATCTGTAAGCTTGTTGAATTTTGAAGCAAATACTAAATATAATCAATATATAAAAATTTTAAAAAAAGGAAGAAAAAATGCAATGAAAATTTATGACCTTAACATTCCTTCAGGGTCAAGCAATTTATCAAATTCTCTCACTTTCTGGTTTCAATTACACAGCCATTGTGGAAGGAACTTATTTTAGCAGGTTCATTTGCCTCAGTGGGGAATACAGGACTTTGGCCTAATGCTTCACCTTTAGTGCAGGCCATTTGAGCCTTAGAACAAATACCAATCATCACTCTTTGGGAAAAAAGAATCTGCATCGGCGTGGCCTATTGGAATGGGGTTTCTGTCAAGGTAAACGGTTGTCGGCAATGACTGTGGTAGAGTGGCGATAAATCCCATTTTATTGCTGAAAAATTCCAGCTTCTCTCCATGCCTGACAGCTCCCCACATTCTCATACCCATTTGGGCAATTTCTGCGCTATGTCCATCTGGTTCTCATTACCTCTCAACCTGCCTGCGTCTGATCCAGAAAAAGTGCAGGTCAGAAACAGGGGGAAAGAACCGAGGTGATGGACAAAACAGAAAGCGGAGTGTGGGGGGTGGTGGTGGCCCTTGGGGGTCGGGGTAAAGGTGAGGAGCAACAGGGAAGGGGGATCCCAGCTCAGATTTGGACCGGTTGCTGGAAGGGCCAGTTAGAGATGTTACAGAATGATATGGACAGAGCCCCATCCGGGAAGCGAGGAACCTATGTCTTTAGATTCAGGCCTTTAAAAGGCACCTGCTTGAAGGTGGAGGCGGGAGAGACAATGTGGTGGGTGGAGGGGGCTAATGAAGAGAGGCAGAGAAGGGACAGTCCATCCCATTCCCTCTATTACCGGCACTATTGCAGGGAGTGGAGGACCTAGTCCAGAAGAGAAACAAGCATCAAGCATCCAGGAGCTTGGATCATGTACATCATGTACATAGTCGGTGTCCTTCCACATATGGGGATAAAACTCTGCTAGAGATTCTGTTTTGGTTCAAGAATATAATCTTTGGAAGAAGAAAACTCTAGGGCTTTCAACAGAGTTGTCTCCATTCATTTTTCTGAGAAAATTAATATTTAAAGTGAACATGTCCTAATCAGTGCCTTTAGGATGAGCTCATTCATGAAATGAAATGACAGGACCAGCGCTGAGTCACCTGGGTCTTCCTAACTCTACACATGATCACTTTCAGAACTGCTGTGTGTTTGTTTATGCTTTCCGAAAGTTGGCCTCGTTCTCTGAAGCTGAAATCCTTTTGATCATAATTGCTCCTGACTTAAAATTACCTAGAGTCCCCATAAGAGGCCTTCTGGGGACAAAAAAGAAATAAATATGGTAAATATCTGACAATAGGTCTTAACGATAAGCCCCCTTAAAGATTAAGCGATGTTAGACTAGGAAAAATCTGTATATAGATGTTTAATATAAAATTTGCTTGCTATTATTGTGCTGCGATAATTATAATTAATACTAAAATAAAATTCATGGAAAGTATATTGAAGTATAAATGATGAAGATCCAGAAGCCTTTTATAAAGAAGAAATAGAATCAGCTGAATGGTAAGATGGAAGGTATTTGGAACATTTTACCACCTGTTCCAAAGGTGATAAATTCTACATACAAATGTCTTAAAACCAGATAGGCGGTGTGTTCTGAAACATGTTGGAAATCTATGGCACTGCTGTGATTTGCAGACGGTCTACTATGCGTGGTGTGTTTGGACAGATAATATCTCTTAGCACCTTCTGCAACCTGGGAGTGCGGGGTGCCTGTCAGGTCTTGAAGTTCACTTTTTTGACAGTGAGACCCCTAAAGGCTGCCACGAACGTCTCACTTTTTGTCGCTTAATTCTACTGTCAAAATTGGATTAAATTTTAGTTGCCAAGCTGGACCTTGTAGACAAGATACGCTGGCTTCCAAAATTTGAGATTTAATTTCTAAAATTTTAAGCCGTGTGTGCTCCAAAGAAAGCCTACAAAATATACCTGGAGTTGTAAGGGAACACTGCATGGGACATCCAAATGGAGAAAGAGATTGTCGGGATTCTAAATTAAAGTAAATAGACAATTTGGACTGAAGTAAATAACAGGTGACCAAAAACAGAAGTTTGTTATTTGGTAATTTTAAAATGAATACCTTCAGTCAACAAATACGGTTCTAAAACAGACATTTTTACATGTACATATTAGAAGGCATAAGCCTTTGGCTAGTACCACGTACCCATTAAAATGGCTATAGCGAACAGCATCTCTACTTTGGAAAGTAATTTCAGATTCTTAGCCCAAAAGAATCTCTCTCGCTTGAACTTTACTTTTCTGGGCTGTACATGTATCAGCGATGTGATCATTGGAAGTCCAAGGGCTATTTGTTTCTCTTAGTAGCATAGCAGAAAATTAATGGCATGGGGGAGGGGGAAGTGACAACTTAACTTGATGCTTGATAACTGTTTACTTATAAATGTGTGTCCAGATTTCAGTGTCCTGTGAAAGAAAGGGAAAATAAAGAAACCAAAGCATTCATAGGGCTTTTACGCAACTTAGGACACATGGAAGAAAGTGCGTAGAAGGCTAGTGAAATATTTACTAAACAAATCATTTGCATTAAACTTTTATATACGCAAAACCCAGAGCACCTACAAAAAGAGAACCAACTTGAGCTATAAGAAATATTTCGGCATCAAAATGGTTAATAGTATTATAGCTTCAAAAGAGCCTATTGGCTCACCCTCAAGGATGCCCTGCAGTTGTTGTGAAAGTCATCAGATGAAGCTAGCCTTCTCAGCTAGCCTTTAGATTTGTCTGCTAACAGTAAAAATACTATAATAAATCGGTAACATATGTTGCCAGGCAAGGGAAAGTGATATAAATAAAGAGACCAGGAGACCCAAACCAAGTACAATGTGAAAAGAATTTAACTTTCAATCTATTCTTTGGCTAATTATCATTTGAAAAGTAATTTGAAAGTGTTACAGTTATTTGCTTATATTCTTCCTCATTTTTCTTTTTTTCTCTTCAGATTGCATTCTTACCCAAATACTCTTCGTGATTGCCTGCTTTGCGGCTTTGGGGTAAGTCCCAGTTTTCCACAACCTTAAGGAAAAAAAAATGCATAACATAAAAGATGCCAAAAAGACTTATGGGTCCTGATGTGCGGGTTTTGTGAAATATACATGGGTTTGTTGGGGGGGAGGGGATGGGAAGCGATGTTGGTAATGAAATAAAGAGAAGGGGTTTGTTTCTGCAAGGATCAGGAGTGTGCGAAAGTGTGCATTGCAAACGAGGCTCCCTTCAGGAAAGCCACCTCTGGAATGGAAATGACAAAGCTTGGAACACACACAATCAATTATTTTCACTAGCATTTAAAATATAGAAAACAAAATCTGCTTTGGGAATTGACTGAATATTTTATTTAGCTTTTTATTGAGACATCCTTTGAAAAATGGCATAATATAAATAGTTTTACAAAGCAACAATATAATCAATCTCTAAACTAGAATATAAATCAAGGATTTCATTAACTGCTAGTAGCCAGTTTAAATTGTAGTCTTGTCCATAATGTCTATCTATCTATGTATGTCCAAGTTATATTAAAAACCTTTAAATGGCTTTGTAATATCAGCTACATCTAGCTATTATAATAATTAATGGTACTGTTTTATAAATCAATACATGTATTCTTGATAAATTCATATCCAGTTAATGGTGTAATTTAAATAAAAAATTAATGTAATAAAGGACATACAGAAACAGGCAGGAAATCTTTAACGGTTAAGAGACAAATTTGTCTAAATTCATTTTTTAAACTGTTTTGAAAAAGTTTATACTTAAAATCAGCTGCAATTTACCTTGTTTCTGCAAAACTAATCTTGCCATGTCTATTGGTACCCAGTAACGAACGTGTAAGTTATTTTCTTTTTTTAGCTGTTAAGTTTTAATTACATACTTACGGTACTATGAGATATTTTACTATCGTTACACTCTTTGGCAATTATTGAATATTCTTAGAAAAATAGAACAAAACTAAAAATCTCAAACCAGTAATTTATTTTTAATACATGAATGAAATGTAAATGCTTTATGTATATATTTTTATATCTATAAATGAACTGTTCTGAGCATCTCCAAAGCCATATACAAATTTTATTTAAAGCGAAAAAGGACGATTAGTTCAATAAATTTGCATGTGCAAGAGCCCAGCGTTTTTACTGCTTTCACTGAATGAACATCCTAGGAATTTGAGAAAGAAAAGAAAAATGCATTGAAGACTCTGAAATGTATTTTAACGCTGCACACGGGTGGAGAAACGCACTACAAAGAGAAGCGTGTATCATTGCTCTGATTTAAAAAACACATACCAAAGGCATATTATGGAATAACAAGATCTAGAAAAACAACTGGATGTTGTATGTTATCAAACACGATCTTAAATCACTCCAAATAAAATTTCGCTTGGTTTAGAGAGTAAGCATTTTGCGCAAAATATCTTTCAGAATTATGCAGACCAGTCTGCCCTGCCATTCTCTGTGACATGGTGCAGAAATGTTACTTTAATCCACTGAGCTTTTTCTGACATTTTTCTTAACATTGCTGAGCCTTATTTAGAGCAGCAAAGGAGACGTGTGCAGTTTCCTTTGACACTGATGGGTGTTTCAAAATGTTACGAGAGAGAGAGAGAGAGAGAGAGAGAGAGAGAGAGAGAGAGAAGATTTGCTGCCAGTCACTTTATCAATATAGCTAGAGGAGCAATTGCTATTTGTTAAAAGTTTACATTTCAAATGAAGCTAAATTTTAAAGAAGGCTCATCCTTTTAAAAGCTTGCTGCTTGGAAACGAGGGAAGAGAATGCACGTTACTGATCACATATTAAAATGCACTCAAGTACTGGAACCATTTAAAATGTATTGTGTTTTTAGACGAAACCTACAGCAAAACCACTCCTAAGAGGCTTAATTTAGGTTTTATAGGAGGAACATAAAAAAGACCAGGTTACAGCAACACGCTGAAATATGAGGTACATTTTAAATATCTTCATTTAAAAACGTATGTTTATTTTCCCTCCTGGGATCACTAACGTGTGTCTCTACAGAGAAAGCAAGGACATGTTACATTCTTAAAAATTATCTGTTAAAGGGATCACATTCCAAGACAGGTTTGAGCATTTTTATTACTACCGATAACCTCTTAATTATGTCACTGCCTTCCACTTGTTAATCAGGGACATTCAACATGGTTAACCAGTGAATGGTTGCCTTTAGATGACTACATTATTATTAAGAATGAAAAACTCATTTTATTCCCATCATCATGTTATTGCATCTATGATTTTAGCACTGCTGAAAACTGACTTACCTGCTTTAAATACAGAACACCTAAGAAGAGGTCTAGATGCCCATAACAATGTGGTTAATTACTTCTTGGTGCAGCTCATGGGACGTTTAAAGGAGAGATAATTTTACTTTTCCTGTCTCACCTCCCTCCCACCCCGCTGCCTCCCCCACTCCCCCACCTCTCCCACAGTTCCTAGTTGAACCAATTTTAGGTTTCTTCTGTAGCCACCAGAGTCTGAGATACTTAGAGACTTTTTTCAGAGAGCAAGGTGTAAGTGGAGTAAATAAAATTATGTCTCACTGCTGCTTTATCAACCCTCCTAGGTAGTTTTCCTGCCAGCCAACCTGTGCTGTTAAGACCCAGAAAATTATGCAATAGTGACTTCTTTGAGGTCCTCTAATCAGATGATGGCCAGTGTTAGGAGGGAATGGCCCAAGGTAATGTTGCTGGCACTTAACGCTGGGCTTGGTCATTACTTGTCTGGTAGAGAGACCAATAAACAGATGATTACTATACTATAAGGAGCCAATATTTTACATTTATCCTAGTTATTTCTTTGCTTTGCTTTTCCACGTCTTATAACGGCAAGTATTTGTCAAGAAGATCTATGAGGGATAACCTCACAGGCCCCTTAAAAATAAGAATTTTCCTAGCGTACAAGGATGCCTTTTGTGGAATGGTGAGAATGGTTTTGGTTTTTATAAGAGCAAAGGTTTGATGACTTTAAAGTCGTTTTCTTTCAGAGAGTGGACAGTCCCAGATACCTCCCCGCCAACCCCCTTCTCTGTCCATGACAGGTTCACAGGCTGCAACCAAGGGGTTTTAAAATGCAAATATTTACACTGGATCTCTGGCAATCACAGAGTCATTTTGCTTCCTCTGTTAGCCTGTGATAATTGATGCTTCATACCTGGAACTACGTTTCATTTATCTCTTTACACATGAAGATATTACATAAATAAGAGATAATTTATGGAAAGGAAACAGCCATTTAAAATAATAACCCTAAATTTGACTATATGATCTTGAAAGACTTTAAGAGTCAAAGATGCAGGTTTCTGGTTTTAAAGAAAACTTGGTCGCAACTGGGAAATTTGTGCATTTTTGAACATTTACTGAATTTGAATGCCTGCATGGATCCAAAAGAAAAAAAAAGGAGGGATAAAAGGAAGGCAGAAGAGAAAAGGTGTGAATTTTACATGTGCTTTAAACGAATGCGTTCAACCACACATTCAGACTTCTCGTTACCGTCTTATTGACTTTATACCCGAAAATCATCCTTAAATAGCTAAGGCAAATTGCAAAATAGCAAGTCTTCTCAAGTGCCTTTCCTTCCCTGGGATCCTCATCTTAGAATGAACAGAGGTACGCCCAGAACTGGACCCTGATTTCACAACCTCCTACAAAGCCAGGCGATTCTCAAGCCAAACAAACAAAGGGGGTGTAAGCGGTTTCATTTATTTTGATAATCCTCCTCTTGCACCAGACCATCTTGCTGTCTTTGTCAAAGTGAATGACAACAATTTGGCTAACTCTCTCTGAGCCGCACTCAACAGTGACAGGCAAATTATCAGAGGCCCTGCACTTCTTATTATCAGAGGAGAAGCCATCAGGGGGATGCATGGAGGATCCCTCTCCCTTGTCACTATTTGTCAGTGGGACAAGGGCCACCGCTATGGGTAGCTGACAGGTAATTTCAACAATAACAATTACTCCTATTACTGGTGTCATAAACAATTCGCCCAAGGCATGACAATAGCAAAGCTTTATAATTCAATGCCATATAAATAAATGCCAGCAGGTAACAAGTAATTTAGCTCCAATCAAGCTTTCACCCCGGCATTAATATTGTTATTGCAAGAAAATGGAAAATTGAAAAAATTCAATATGTTAATGAATTAAGAGAGGTTCAGGGGCTAGACAGAGGAAAAGGGAAACCAAAATTATTATGGTGTCATATTTGGTGCCATCCTAAGGGCCAAAGAGCAGCATAATTACTTTAAGATAAGAGGGGGAACCAGGAGGGCTGTTGCCTAAAACCTGGGAAAAATGTGACAGGGCCTTTCAGAATCCCCTCTCTCTAATTTCCGAAGAATATAAGTAGAAACATGAGAATGTGTGTATAATGTAGCATTTCACTGGCTTTTTTTTCTTCCCCACCTGAAATATTTCACATGAAACAGAGGCATGAGTATCAAAGGAACATTTCCGTCTGTTGAAGAAAATCGCATCAGCACCTGCTTCCTTTGCATTAAGTCTTGTAATGAAACTATTTTAGTAAGCCTATTCTTGTCTGTGGCGAAGGTAATGCTGGAAATCCCTCTTTGCTCCCCAGCTGTCCACCTTTTGGGAGAGGACTGACAAGAGGACACAGTGCAATCTCCCTCCGTAAAACTTCCTGATCAAACGAATTTTCAATTTCAGTATTTGTCCGGCAAGACAATGTGCCATGGTGGTGACAGCAGCAAAAGAATTTGAAGATCTCTAATTAGGAGAGCTGCAGAGCAATTAACGCATGTCAAATTTTACTTCATCAAGTGCCACTCTCATTTTCCTCTAAAAATTAATGGATTTTCTTTCTTTTGGTGTGTGTGTGTGTGTCCCCTTAAGGCAATGTTGATTCAAATCTGCTCAAGATGCAGTGTTGCACAGCTAAGCATCTTCTTGATTACAACCCGCCACACTTGTAACTGCGCTCATTCTCGCTGCCACGGATACTTTGTCAACAGTCAAATTATACCACGCTGATAACAATGCATAATGGTGTTCCTCCTCCCAGGCCCCTGGCGGGAGACGGGGTTCTTAGAAACATGATGTTTTCTTCTCAACTGTTTCTAAAGGAAGTTTGTATGACCAGGTCACTAGTCAGGCGTTACGTTTTTGAAATCAATTTGTTAATTGCGAGAGAAGGAATGCAATGATACAAAGATGAAAATATCTCATTGAAAAAAAAAAATCAGAGGAAGGATGAGGAATTGAGGATATCTGTGGCCAAAGTTTTGCTTAAACACTTTGTTCGGAGACATTTTCAAGAGCACTAGTCTTGGTAAAATACCAGGGTTTCTTTCTTTCTTTCTTTTTTTTTTTTTTCTTTACTTGTGAGCTATAAACATTGGAAGCCTCTCTTGAACAGGCAGTATTTAGATTGTGAGAGAAGTTTGTTTAACTGCCGTATTTGCCAGAATCCTCAAAACATCACAGGACACAGAAGATAAATGACTTTTTTTTTTTTTTTTTAAGGTCAGGACGGTATCTTCCAGATAAATGTTGATTCATTTTTACTGTTTTTTATCCCACTTGCTTGTTGCAGATTCATGTGCCTGAGTCATCAGCCATGGGAGGATTATTTCTCACTGAAAAAAAAGAAAGAAAAACACAGTGATGAGACGATTTTACATTCAGTCTTTTTAGAGTTTATTCAGATTTTACATTTTGAAAACATGATGGGATCCCCACCCCCCCACCAAAATGGGGAAATTAAATAAAACCTGAACGTATTTCTTTGCAGATTCCTCAGGGAGTGGGGAACATTCATGTGGATTGACATCCTAATTTTCTCATCCTGTCAGTTTATTTTTGATTATCTATTTCTTTAATCATATTTATTTAGTTAAAAAAATCTAAATTCATGGAGTATATGCTTCATTTTTTTTTTTTTTTAATTCACAGGTTGAATCCGGCTTTTTCATTTACTGACAACTAACTCAAAAATCTTAAATTTGATATTTTGAGGCTTGTATTTCCGAATATCCAAAAACTCTTCCTTTTATTATGGCCCCTCCTCAGAATGTTCTGACGTGGTCTATTTCAAACAAAAGAAGGTGACATCCCTCTCTCAACTAGCAATGTTGGATTCTCTAAAGCGACTGGGGGCACACTGGAAGTTTTGCAGTTGGATTCACACAAACTGAATTATGTTCATTATTCCCAAACATGCTTCCTCGAACTTCACAAATATAACTGCGTTCAGAGTTTCCTGTGGCTTGTTTACAAATAAAGGTATCTCGATAAAAACCAAGCCCTGTGTTATTTTTGAGAAACGGAAACATGGAACGAGCTCATATTAAAACCTGACAAAGGATTGTAAAGGGAAATTTAAAAGGAGAAAACTTGATTATATAATGCAATCCAGCAGTAATCAATTTTACCTTCAATATCTTGCTTTTGTTTTCAAAATGCTAAATAAACAATACATAATGCATCCCTCATCAGCCAAACCATGGAGGCTCTGTGCTCAAATAACAGGAAACATATTCAATTTTCCTAACAGAAGACAGTTCATTAAGCTGTGCCACATCAAATAAAACTTTAATTTCTCCAGCATCAGAGTCGCAATGAAAGCAATTGAAGAAGATGAGCCATATGGTACTTCTATCAGCAAACACATATTGCTCATTCCCCCAAAGTTTTCTAATTCTGCTCCCCAGACCTGTGTAATATAGATAATGTGCTCCGAGAGCAGCAACCATGAGCTATCTAGTGTACACTTCTAATACTGTATTTAATGGGAAATAATGAATCATAAAAGCCTGGAGAAGACGGCTTTTGCTAACCTAAATCTCAGCTGTAATTTCATTGTTCTGTGCCTAAGATGCTGTTCGCCCTTTCCAAACAACAGCAGTGGAACATAATTATGCTGCTTCAAACCTGGGCTTGAAAAAGCATCCCTAATATAACCAAGTTTCTATTAACTCCTGAAATCCTGAATTTAATGATGCACTGACTCAGACGTGGAGATAAGCGAGCATGTGTCATTTTAAAACCCAAACAGGCGTTTTCTCCTTCTTCTCTCTGGCCAGATTGCTCCACGGGTTTATGCTCCCTCCTCCACCCCTTTCTCCAACCCCCAGCCCCGTGCAACAGGAGTGGCATGATTAAAAATGAGGAGATTTTCTTGTTATTAGCAAATTTGACATTTGCCTGATGAAATGCACATAAAATGTGAAAGCTACACAGTACTCAGAAGAAATGTCTTCACTCCAGTGCAAGCCACCGAGATGAAATAATTTAGGCAAAGGCGATGTAAAGATCATCGTACGTCTCTGCTGCAGAACTCTAGGATTGTATTATAAATGAAAGAACCAAATCTTGCTGAGCTTCGAGAGCAATAGTATTTTGACACGTGGGACGTGTATAGTGTTTCTTCTCTCAGTGCTTTGATTATTAACCTAAACATCAGACGTATGCCCAAATGCGGCAGTTTCCGTGTCCTGGGTCCAGGCTGTCTCTGGCAAGATCTTGGGGCTGGGGCGCCTAATTCCTCTCTAGAGAAAAACATGTTCCCTTTTGCCCTAAATAGGTTGATGATTTTAGCTCTTCCATTTTTTGAAAGCTCATCAAATCAATATTTTACCAACACAATGCTAATTTAAAACACTATCAAATAACACCGCAGATACATATTGAAAACATATTTTAATGGTTTTGTTTGTTTTGGCATCATATGAACCAAGGGCGATTAAATTAAAAAGAGACTTTTAAAAGTTAGCGATTGCTTTTTTAAAGCTTATTAAAATCAGCATGTTACATGCCTGTCTCTGAATTAGCTCTACACACTTGATTGCCATCATTAAAACTAGTTGTTTGGGGGCTGCTCTGTGATGGTTCCAACCCTTCCTCAAAGCCGAGTCTTACCAGTTATTAACTTGAAATCTCTTTCCATCGAAATTAAAAAAAAAAAAAATCATTCCAGCCAGCGGAAGAAACAAGTCACCAGAAAGTGAAATGGCACAGCGAGACGGCAACATTAAACCCCGAAAAGACCAACAGGTAAAATAACTACAACATCTTAAAGCACACTCAGGGAAAAAAAAAAAAAAAAGAAATCACAACAACAACACAGAAGCAGTCCATTGATTATATTTCATGAATGCCTTAAAACAAATGTTTAAACAGTTTTCTGAAACAGTGCAGAAAACCTCTGCATGCTCCACTGGCTTGCAATGACAATGGTCTATTGCAATGTAAAACACGCTGGAGGATAAAAAGGTGCTTTTTGTTACCATTTTATCAAAGCTGTTCATCTTCGAGCTGCAGGCAGCATTTTGCTGGAATTGCAGATATTTCTCTGTCCAGGCTCCTTTGTTTGTGCATCTCATTTGCATATATTTATCTCCAGCTGAGGGTGCTTTCTGCTCATTAAGGCCTCCCTTCACATTATTTCATAAGCCAGCTGCTAAGAGGGATTTCACCTGTGGTGACTGAGAAAAGAGGGGTGCAAAACTAAATTCTTCATAAAAAGGAAATCTTCTGAGTCTCTTCCCCTATAAATGGGCACCATTTGTGTTAAACAGCCTCTTGTCATGATAGATGCCTCCCGAGGTCAGGGGTTAAAGTTGATTTGAAGGTCAGCAGTAAAACAACAGACAAACCAGACGCCAAACTGGTTCCTTAGCTGTCGGTGGGAGCTGTGGTACAAACAGGTCTTGAACCTTTTTCAACCTCTAATAAAACAGGGGATGAATCTGAAGTGGATCAACCAGGCCCCTGAGGCAGCAGCACAGAAAAACACAAATAATATCAATATCAGGCGGCCACAGGAAACAATGGGGCATTTCTGCGTACGACATGCATGCTGCTATTGTTTCAAGGGCTGGGGAATTAATTCCACTTATTTATTTAAGGCGTGTCAACTCACTGCCTAAACCTGTTTCAGTGTCAAGATGAATAAAACTTTTATGGCTCATAAAATAGAGCCATTCATCTCAATGTTCTTTGTGGTGCATGGTTTTTTTTTTTTTTTTTTTTTTTTCCCCTGGCATACTGAGCTAGGTCTCTGCTCCCAAATGATTACATCTGAACCCACTGTTGCTGGGATCCACACTATATTTGAGGAAAAAAATGATTTCACCGGAAAGTGGACCTCAACAGAAATGACAAGGAAAGCATTTTGGCTGTGATGCAATTGTCTCCAAATTCCTCCTAAATACTCCTCATGCACTTGCATCCGCTTTGAGCGTACATTATCTACAAAGCAGAAGTTTCATTATTTTGGAGGAGAGAGAAGTTCGAACATGAGAGTGATAAAAAAAGTTAGTGTCCCAGTACAGATTTCATTTTACTGCAGAAATGCAACCTTGGAAGGGTAGCCTTTCCCATTCATCCTCCCCCACCCTTTTCACTGTTACATAGTTAGCTTACACCCCAGTAATAATCCACTGCCTTCTTTAGCTCCAAAGCTTTGACTTTTATGTGTAATTTTCAACATAAGATTCCAAACCTAAATGGAAAGGAAAACGCATAGAAGTGCATTTTGTATCATAAGTTTTCTCAAAGTTCAGTTGTAGAATTAACTTTAAGTTGATACCTGACTCATGAGTTGAATATCATATACATTAGTATCACACAAGTTAACAAACAAGTTAACATTTATGAAATGCCACACACAGTATTAAGCACACACCCATTTTCTCATGCAGTTATTAGTGATAATTCAATCCAACTCACAGAAACCCAAGCAGAGTGGGCTATGATAATAAGCCTCTTCCTCACCCAGAACACATCTTAGCTAGAACACAAAATTCCGGTCAGTCTCATCATTCCTGCAGATGCTTTCATAGGTAACATCCCGGGAATATGATTGCCTTACATGAAAAGGAGCAAAAAAGACACAATTTGATGATGTTTCACAAATTCTCCAATCACAGCTTAACCGGTGTTTGGGACAGTCTTTTGCTCTATTGCATGTAAATGGATATGTGGATGAACCCCTTACGATGCTGCCCCAGCCACTTTGCTTCTGGGGCCTCCTGTGAATATGGTACTTATGATGTCACAGTATTTCTCCTTGAGTCAGTTGGTACATCAGTTTTTCCCCCCAGACTCCGGTTTCTCCAGCAAGTAATTTCTTTGAGAATAGCTCAAACAGAAGTTGTGCTTTCACATTTTGCCTGTGCACACAGAATCCTCCTGGGGAAGGAGGGCTCAGTTCTTGGGTGCCAAGCACGGCTCGAGATTCAGCGGATCTGAACCTCCCACTGGACCTGGTGCGCGTGCCAGCGGCGTTGTGTAGGGACTGCCCATTTACCAGCCCCGCTGGAGCATGGAACTGCTTTCAAGCGGCCAGCAGGCTCTGAGAAAGGTATTTCAACTCAGAATTGATTGGGGTTTGGTAATCTATGTCAATGTGTTCTCATTTAGGCATGGAGCGGGAGATTTTTCTTCTATAACCAACTACAGTTTAAAAAATGCAAGTAGTCTTGCTTCGCACAAGGAGCGTAACTCGTGGTCAGAGAAAATCTCCAACTTATTAAGTGTTGTTTATATCCTCATCTTTGTAGACTCTCTGCCTTCCCAAAGCGTTTTATAGCTCCCTCTGTATCTGACGCACTCATTTTCCTTCGGACCTTGCACGTTAAATCCTACCCCACTCTTACCCGCCCTCCAACCTGGAACCACCAAGTAACTAGACCAAAGCAAAAATACACAGTTGACTCCCCGCCCCACGTCTGCGCCCATATCTCTCGTTTTTCTTTTACTCTAATCTAATCGCTAATTCTTAAGCTTGGCCAAATAGTTAAAAATGTTAAGTGCTAGCAAAGCCTTTTACCTCCCCCCCTCCTATCTGTCTCTGTTTATGGAATGAGCCCAGTTTCCTCCTCTTCTCCTTCAGCCCCGGGTCCTCAGGTCAGAACACTGTAAATACACACAGCTCTGGCCCGACCCATAAATCTGAGCAAAGGGCAGGCTTATATATTCAGATAAGCATGGGTGAGGGTGGGGGCGTGGAAGGAGCGAGATCCAGGAGAATCTGATGCTTCACAGCCATGTTCAGAGAAGAGAACTAAAAGGGCCAAGAATCTTTAGTGGGGAAGCAAAAAGGATTTTTGTCTCAAAACATGTCTCCTTATTTCTAATGCATGAGGTTGGCCCTGTTTCTTCTCCTCTTCTCCCTTCTTGTTTTTGTTTTTTTTAAAACTTTGTCCACATTGCTTATTTTCCTATCCTTACCAACATGTTATCTTAGAGGCACTCACATTAAACAATATATTCCACTTATTTCCAATGCCTTTTTTTCCTCTTAAGTGTATTTGTTTGTGTTTTGAAATTAATGCTGTGTGTGTGTGTGTGTGTGTGTGTGTGTGAGAACTGGAGTCACTTTACCAGACACTATTTTCTACTGTAATTTTTCAAACCCAAGGTCTTTGACTTAAATAACCACGTTGTTAGTCACCACATTGAATCCCAAAGAAAAACATGTCTGAAGAAGTCGGAAATGACAAAGTGATAAATAAATGCCTGCATATCCTTCAGTCTTGAAGGCTTTGACTGTATTCCCAAGCCCAAATCTTTTCTGTTGGAGTTTGAGACCTCAGGACTGTCTGGGAGCCCTGCAAGACCATCATCCTCCATGGGAGATGTGGCCCTTGTGAACATGGACACCGTCACAAGAGAAAATCCCAAGCAAGGGGACCCTGACTTTCTATCGTTCTTCTGCCCCTATTCTCTTTTATGCACAAGGAGCCGCACCACCCATCTGCCTTTGTCACTTGAGACTGGGAAAAGTTGGCACTGAATGTGTTTTCATCACTATTTTATATTTTATCACATATACATACATGTTCTTTTTATCTGATTTCTCCAGGTTTTTCTTTTGGCTCATAGAAAACGGATTAAAAAAAAAAAGGCTAATTCATGTTCCTCCAAAGAGCCTCTTTTCTTGAGTGGCAAAAATTCCATGTAGGTAAGAGAATTTTGTGAGAAAAATCGTCAAGAGAGTGATTGGGCTGGTAGCCCAGAGCGTTTTCGGCACTCGAGCCTCATCTTCAACAAATCCTTGAAATAATACTGATGACAACCATAATATTACCATTTATGGAGCACTTACTTTTGGAAAGCAACGTGCTAGGTGCTTTAGATATATATTAATTTTAGTCCTATGACAATGTGGCAAATGGAATATTGGCAGTCTCCATTTATAAATGAAGAACTCTGCTTTGAAAAGTGAAGAAACATCTGGACACACATCGAAGCCCAGGATCTGAACGTGAGGCTGGCCCCGGAGCTGCTTCTTCTGAGCCACCTCTTAGGGCCTCAGGTTCTGCGTCTTTAAGGTGAAGGTCTCGGGTGGAACGGTGTCTGTTTAGCAGTGATATTCCTGTCCTGATTGATGTTCTCCAGGCCTCCTCTCTCCTGATGCCTGGTCCTGGTGTTTTCAATGGTCCTGGCGCCTTGGCCTCACTTTCACGGTCCTTCTGGGCCACACGACTGAGACTTGGCAATCCCTCACCTGATCTGCTTCCTCTCCAAGATCCATCCATGGTTTCCTGGGAGCCCCCTCCAGCCCATTCAGCAGTCCAAGTCGAGGGCTTTCTGCCTGTTCCCATTCCCTCCCGCTTCACCTAACCTGGATGGCCGCACAGCCTGGCATAGCAGAGACAAGTGGATGGCCATTACAGTCCCTCTCTGGGTGTGAACACTGGCTCTCCTTGCCAGCTGTGTAGCACTGGGTAAGCTACTTTCCTCCTCTGTGTCTCGATGGTCTCATCTATGAAATGGGTCTGGAAATACTACTTATTTTATCAGTGAGACTCCTTGTTTTGCTTGACTAAACTGCTAAAAGAGTCTTCAGGCTGTTTTCTCTGTAGCCAGGCTCTACCTCCTGTAATCCTGGCTCCTTGCTTCACCAGAGGTATCATTATCAAATAATAAGCATGATACTCTTCTGCTTAAAAATCTTTAATAAGACTTCCTGTTTCCCTCAAGTCTAACCGCTGAGACAGGCAGAGGCCCTCATGATCTCCTGCCAATTGGCCTTTCCGGGGTCATTTTTCCACCATGTCCCCCCAAGCAATTTGCACTCTGGCAGCAAAAAATCATACATGTGATACGTTTCTATGCCTCCAGGCTTTTGGCCGTGCTGCATGCTCTACCAGGCGTGCCCTTCCTCTCCACTTGCATCTAAGGACGCGTACTCATCTTGCATGGCTCCGTTCGAAAGTCACTATATTTTAGGGCAGCGTAAATGGATCTGTTTCACTTCTAGAGTACATTCCCCTGTTGGAGAACCTAATACGTTGACCAGTGATTATATGCACTGTAATTACTTGTCTTCCACTAGGTCGTGGACCCCTGTGGGCAGAGACAACGTCTTTCTCAACCTGATACTTTTTGTTCTGGAGCTTTGCATAGAGACTACATTTAGATTAATATATAAAATATTATTCTTCACTCCTAAAAAATGACTTAAAGTAAATGAGAATGAAATGTCTGTAATGCTAACTAGTTGAATTAACTCTTGTGAGCTTAAGATGATAAACACAGTGAACTCATAACAAAATTAAATTAAAAACTAAAGGGCAATTATATTGTTCTTACCGTCTCTGAGATAAAACCATCCTGTGTTTTTTCCCTAATACACTATTACATGTTATGATTTTCTGACACCTTAAGGAAATCTGATAATGGAAATTCTTTTTTTTTTTAAAGATTTTATTTATTTATTTGTCAGAGAGAGAGGGAGAGAGAGCGAATGAGCACAGGCAGACAGAGAGGCAGGCAGAGGGAGAAGCAGACTCCCTGCCGAGCAAGGAGCCTCATGTGGGACTTGATCCCAGGACGCTGGGATCATGACCAGAGCCAAACCAACTGAGCCACCCAGGCGTCCCTGATAATGGAAATTCTTTAAGACATCATTGAGGTCTCTCTATTCGATACAGTGTTTCATTAGAAAAGGAGTCAGTTTCTTCCCTTACTCTAAGCATAATATTTCATGGGGGGCAGCGTATTAGTGCTCATGATCATAGGCTCTGGAGTTAGAATGTCCGGGTTTAAATCCTGGTGCTGCTGCTTGTAAGCTATGTAACTGTTGGAAATGATTTTCTTATTTTCTCGGGGCCTGTTTTGTAATCTGTAAAATGGGTATCATAGTAACATCTACCATAGAAAGTGGTTGTGAGAGTCAAATGACTTAATGTATCCATGAACTTGGATGGGTATGTAGCAGGGCACTTAATAAATGTGCTCTGTTATCTGGTTGATGTTTACAAGAGAGATGATATCCTGGAATCCTTTTAGGAAGGTGAGGGGTATTTCAATAGTGGAGAGAGATGGGAGAGCCTTGAGAGTTTGTGAGAGTTGGCCCATTCACCTGTGCAAGGACAAGTTATCCATACAGATGTTTTTCCAACACCTAAGCCAAGCTGACAGTGAATTTCAACATTTTACACATGGAGCTAGATCTAGGATCAAAGCCTAGTTTTTTTTTTTTTTTAAGATTTTATTTATTTATTTGTTAGAGAAAGAGAGAGAGAGAGAGCGAGCACAGGCAGACAGAGAGGCAGGCAGAGGCAGAGGGAGAAGCAGGCTCCCTGCCAAGCAAGGAGCCCGATGTGGGACTCGATCCCAGGACGCTGGGATCATGACCTGAGCCGAAGGCAGCTGCTTAACCAACTGAGCCACCCAGGCGTCCCTCAAAGCCTAGTTTTAATTTAGCAATTAGGGCTGTTGGTTCCAGAATTGTCCTGCCTGGGTTTGAACCCAGCTCCATGATATGGTGGTTGTATAAGCTTGGGCAAATGTTTGCATTTCTGTAAGTTTTTCTACTTTGTCAAATGAAGCGGCAGGGACGGGGAGGCGGGGGCTGAGTTCACCTTCCATCTGGTGTGAGCATTAAATGAAAATGAAATCACTGTACATGCTTATCATAGTGCCCGGCATATGGGAAGTTCTTAGTATGTGCTAACCGCTGCTTCCTTGTTGAAGGTATATACGGTGTGGTTTAAATATTTACTTCATTGTGAAATATACCATGCCTATGGAAGAGTGTAAAAACATTTCCATAGTTGAAAAAAAAATAGGGTGAACACCTATATTCTCCTTCGTCTCAGGAGGTTACTGCTCTCCTGATTTTGGCTCATCATATACTTGCTTTAGTTTGTCCTTTCAGTTCGTATAAATGTACCTCTTAACAATACATTCCTTGTTTTTATCTTTCAAGAACTTTATGTTAATGAATTGTAGTATAATCTATTCCTTGTCTTGCCTTTTGCTTGCAACAGATGCGACTGGATTGATATGGACAACTCTAGTTCATTCAGCTTCGCTGCTGCATAGCATTTTATTATGCCAATACTCCACAATTTATTTTATTTTATTATTTTTGTATTATGGGCATCGGGGCTGTTATTGATTGATTGATATTACAAACACTGCGGCCTAGAGCATTCTTATCCATGGGCCCTGGTATACACATGAAAGACTGAAAAGTTCTAGGAGGTTAATTCCAAGAGTGGAGTTGCTCAGTTGTAGGAATGTGAATATTCAAATTTACCAGGTAATGGTAAACTCTTCTCTATGTGGAGGCTCATGAAAGAAATTTTTGACAGAAGATTATTACATACACATTTTGGGTCCTCACAAAAATCACTCTATGTCACAGTCAGTCTCTCAGATTTCTCTGGTTTCAACCTAAAATCCAAATGAACCCTTTTCTCTTTAGTATTCACACCTTTGTGTGGTCCTCTCCCACACTGCACAGAGCTTAGTCTGTGTGACCGAGAGAATCGAGTAAAAGTGACAATATGCTAAGTTACACAAGACTGTAGCTCTGTTTGGGAGTATCCTCTATCTTTCTGTTGCTTTTGGATCTCTCCTTTGGGGGAAGGAGCTGTTATGTTGTGAGTACCACTATAGAAAGGCCCATGAGGTAAGAAAGAGAGGCCTCCACCCAACAGCCAGTAAGGAACTGTGGCCTACTGACTGCCATGTTGGTGGGCTTAAAAGTGAATCTGAGATGGCTGCTGGTTGATAGTCTGGCCAGAACTTCATGAGACACCTTGACCAGAAGTGCCCAGCGAGGCTGCACTTGACACACACAAACTGTGTGAGACTAGAAATGTCTGTCTAAGCTAAGTTTGGGAGTGAATTGCTATGCAGCAAACATAACTAATACATATTCTATTAAAGAGGCAAAACTTTAAGTTCCCTTAAAGAATTTGCAAAATAAAGCAGGGTATTAAAACAGGTTGAAGTGCTTACAGATCTAGGTGTTATTAAATTAGTTAATCATGTAAAAAGCACCAAAGGTGGGAAACCCAGGCTAATTATCATCCATAACCTGTAAAAACACGGATCAAGTTGTCTTCAAACTATTTTTTTGATCTTGATTTATAATTATTGAGTCTTTTAGATGTTTGTATTAGTTATTCTTAATGCAAAACATTCATTATAACACAATAATAGAATAATAGAGGGCATTTAAATATATGAAAATAAGAAACATAGTTAAGTAATATATCCATTTGGTAGAGTATTATGAAAAAATGAAAAACTTTGCTAAAAAAAGGAATGACCTGTTCCCAAAATAATGTTAAATGAAGAGAGTAGGATACACTGTACAACCAGGATAAAACCAATTATACAGAGACTTAAACAATGGAAGTGGGCATTTCTCAGCTGGATTATGTGGGATTCGGTTTCCTTCTCTAAACTTTTTCTGGACTTCGTAAGTTCTCTCTAACAAGCATGTGTTATTTTACTATTAGGAAATGTATTTACCACCTGAAAAATTCTTCTACTTTTTTTTTTTTTAAGATTTTATTTGTTTATTTTTCAGAAAGAGAGCACAAGCAGGGGGAGTGGCAGGCAAAGGGAGAAGCAAGCCTCCCACTGAGCAGGGAGCCTGATGAGGGACTTGATCTCAAGACCCTGGGATCATGACCTGAGCTGGAAGCAGACTCCCAACCGACTGAGCCACACAGGTGTCCTGGAAAAAATTATTCTTGATTAGCTTTCAGCAACCTATAATTTCTACCTTCAAATTGGAAAAAAAAGATTTATCAGATGGATACTAGCAACAGAGCATCTGCAAAGATTCTGGTTGCTGCTTCAGGTTGTCTTCTGTCTAAATCATCTTGGTCTTTGGACATAATCATGGTTTGCTATCTTGTTATAGTGGCTGATGCTTTAGATTTTTCTTATACAAATGAATGTAATCTATCTGTTGCTTAGTTGACATCAGAGGTTCTGGAGAAGGAATCAGAGATGGCTTTTATGGAATCTCTAAAATTTCATGTGACTATAATTCATATTCTTTGGTTGTTGCTCATGAAATTGAGAGGGGGAAGAAGGAGGTAGCTGAGATCTCATGGAAGGGCAACATGGAGGCGAGGGCTGCCTGAGATCTTTTTAAATTCAGAAGGGTGTTTATCCAATGGTGACTTCATTAGGTCATGGGGTCTATGGTCATAGCCTAAAAAATGATGCCTCGTGACAGAAAAAAATATGAAAATTAATTTTGATATTAAAAAGTATTTTGATAAATTAAAAAATCTTAAAACAGTCTTTGAATAGACTAAAAAATATATTTTCTTTTTAAAAAAAATATTTCTGCCAATTAAATACAACTTGGAAAAGATCTTGAGATACAGGATTTAATTTGAAAGAATTCACCATACTCCCATCACTTAAGAAGAACTGCTCCAACATTTTGGCATGTTTCTTCTCGTATCTATATTTTCTCTATGCATTTCCATTGCATTCTGGGCTCCTAGACTTTATGCTTTCTTGTGACAGCTTCTTCCCATGATGACAGTAGCTCTTTCTGACTAACCATCCTTTTCTCAGTGCTTAGAGCATGGTAGGTACTTAACAAACGTTGAATGACTAAATAAATAGTTTGGATGATACCAGGAAAAGAGAAGAGCCAAGAGCAGTAAATGAAGCTTCGGGCTTAGGAGGAAAATATCATGGCTTCTAGGTTTATCTGAACCATAGTACTGAATCACATTTGCTTCCCATAAGGAGGAATTATTTTATCGTGTACAAAATACTGATGACAAATATTTCAGGCAATAAGAAAAAAAATATTATCTGTTACGGCAAGCCCTGGAAATTTATAATTTGGTGACTTCATAAAGATCTAATCAATCCCACATCACGTTTCCAAGCATTATTTTATTAAGCGCTCCATTTATAGGGAATCTCGTAGCCAGAATTTATTGTTTGTTTAGATTTTTCCAATGCCCTCATCACTGAGGTCCTTGGTTGCATGTGTAGAAGATTAAGAGATACAATAAACTCAGAAGAATAGACCAAGCAGCACATACTAGATAAGGCCAGAGTAAATAAATATGTCTCTTTCTAAGTCCTGGAGTTCAGCAAGAATACAAACAAATTCTTCCATGTAAAATAAGTAGAATTTTCATAAGGAAGATGCATCGACCTTAAATTGATCTGCATGCGCCCACGTTAAATAGCTGTTTAATCTATAAGCCAGGATTCAGAATTATTTTATATCTCACAATTATACTTTTGGAAGTAATATGGACTACAAGGAAGTACACCCAAGAATTTAAAAGTAAAATTCCCGAAGGTGTGGATTAAGGACAAGGCCTTTGTGTCCAACTCAGAACAAATGACTTTAAAGATCCTATTTGAATCGGCCCTTCGTAAGTCCACAAGAACAAAATCCAGCCAAATGCAATTCTTGTTATTGTTAGGTTAAAAGCCAGATTCCCTGGGTTCAATGTCTAGTTGTATGATGGCGGACGACTTGCTCAGTCTCCTTGTGCCTCAGTTTCTCACCTATCACGTGGGGACAATAAGAGTATCCATCTCACCGTGTTGTGGTGAGAATCCCGAGTTAACGTGCATCAGGTTCTGAGGATGACCCGCACAGGGTAAGGGACGCATAAATACGAGCTGCAATTATTATTAGACAGTGAAACAAAACACTTGCCTTTTGTTACGTGTGGTCTCATCTTTTTACTTGACAAGAGAACACCTTGGTCCAGCTCTCCAGCCTGAGTCTTTCGCTCATTCTTATCTTCGGTTCCTCCTTTCCAAGAATGTTTCCCTCACTCCCCTGTTGGCCAAATCTGATCTCTTTGGACTTAACCACTTATAAGGTAGAATGCTACAGTAGGCGAGGGCCAGAAATGGCTCCAGAATCATTGCTTTGGAAACTGGTGTTTTTGCATTTCCCAACATTCTAGAATTAGTCGTAGCACTTGAGAAGACCTGATGCCCTTTTTAGAAATCTGTTAAGAAAATATGACCATCTCTTAAAATGCCTCTCTTCTTAAAAAGAAGCTCTTCAGAGACGCCTGGGTGGCTCAGTGGGTTAAAGCTTTTGCCTTCAGCTCAGGTCATGATCCTGGGGTCCTGGGATCGAGCCCCGCATCAGGTTCTCTGCTCAGCGGGGAGCCTGCTGCCCTTCCTCTCTCTCTGCCTGCCTCTCTGACTACTTGTGATCTCTTTCAAATAAATAAAATAAAAACCCTTTAAAAAAAATGAAGCTCTTCAAACATGATGTTGGTCTGTTTCAGAGTGGAGAAATTGAGTACCTCATACAGCTATCATGTCAAAACAGAGACTACAAGAAACACGCTTTGTGTGAGGATCATTGTTGACATGTCTGTGTACAGAGAAACTGAATATAATTTTTTCTTTCCTGGGCAATCTGATGTGAGAAACCTGTTGTCCATCTCAGTGCTTCTTTCCCTGCCTCCTCCTCCATGGCAACAGCAACAGCACACAGTGGGCAGAGTCCCAGGCTTAGCAGGAGCCGATGCCCTGGTGTTGTACCTTCCATTGCAGACTGTATCATGCAGACCAGCTGCTTCTGTTCCCGAGACACAGTGGCTGTGGCTGCATTGTGCCCGCCGGACCGCCGTGCCTGCATCAAAACAGGGACCTGGCCCAGGCGGCATTGTGAGGTCCCACCCACTTCTTCAGTGCTTGAGTCAGTTGACTTACTGTACTAGGAGGACATTGTAACCTCTCTTACCAATCTCTTACCAATCACAAAAACTTTACCACCCAGCATTCCAGCAAAGAAACCTTCTGCTGTGGACTCTCTTCTGGATTATTTGCCTTCACCTGTGGGACTGGAAAGTCTCTTAAAGAGAAACATTTCTCTCCTGTGACCAAGGCCCTCCATATCTTTCTAAATACCATCAGAATCATGTTAACTTCCCTGCATAAAATCTTTCAACTACTCTTCCTTGCATACAGGGTAATATAACGGTATTTACATGGCACCCATGACCCATGGTGGGCCCCTGGGGTCCATTGCCTCATGGGTACCCTGGCCTCTGGCCCTAAGAAGCTCAATGTTCCCCTTGTTGGCCATCTTCTCTCTTCCTCATGCCTTGCCTTTGGACTATTTCCTCTGAAGTTAACATGCTTCTCTGCTCTCTCTGCTTAAATGGAGGCATCTTGTCCTCTAAGAAGCCTGTCATGAACCTCTAAGGTGGACTGAATGCCCTCTCCTCTGCCCATCTGCTCATTGCTTCCCATTGCAGCATTCACTGTGCTGTGTTGTATCTGTCTGTTGGTGTTTGTGTTGCCCACTCGTCTGGAAACTTTTTTTTTTTTTTAAGATTTTATTTATTTATTTGACACAGAGAGAGAGAGAGAGAGAGAGAGAGAGCTCACATGTAGGCAGAGTGGCAAGCAAAGGGAGAGGAAGAGGGAGAAGCTCAATGTGGGACTTAATCCCAGGACCCTGGGATCCTGACCTAAGCTGAAGGCAGACACTTAACCAACTGAAGCACCCAGGTGCCCCTAGTCTAGAAGCTTTTGAGGACAGGGACTGGATCTTTCATTTTGGCAATTCTGGCATATAATCCAGAACCTCATATATAATAATAGGGTCAATACATGATCACCAAACAAGTAAATAAATAAATCCTAAATTTCCAAGATCTCCTGTGTATAATTAAGGATACCATAGACCTATAGATTATAATTAGGTTGGTATATGGCTGGTGGAGAACTGTTCCCAAAGAACTTAGCGAGGGCAGGACTAAACCAGACAACAACACATGATGGTTTATAAGAATGAGGAAGGGTGTGAGCTACGATGCAGAGGCTACTGAACCCAGGCAGGACTCCTTCAACAGGTCATCCATCCAAATGATTCAGTTTTGAAACTGATGAGGTGTGAAATCCTGATTTTTGGACTAAGAAGTTCATTACACTAATGCAAGTCGTGGGAAGAGAGCTTGTCTGAAAGTGACCCAAAATAAGCCACTATTTATTGAGCACCTACTTACTATCTCTTGGGCTCTTTGATTGGACACTTTAAATTCATAGCCTCATTTAGTTCAGCTCTCATAACATCTCTAGGAAAGAGGTAATCATAGCCTTATTTTGTAAACAAGGAGACTGAGGCTAAGGAGGGCTGATCAATGTGCCAAAGGCCACACTGCTTTGAAGAGAGCAGTGACTGGACTGCTCCAAAGGCTATGGATCAGAGGAGGAGCACCTCACTTCTTCTGTACTGGGTGCTGATGTTCAGACTGCATTCTGAGAAGGGAAGCTGTTGATGATTTAGAGGTGACAATCACATCTTCCTTCATCTTCTCTGATTTGTGAATCAAGTGAGGAGCACAAGAAGTCAGATAGAAATCCAGATTCAAGATTTTTCAGAGGAAATGTGAGCTGTTATTAGACAGACATGTGAATCCTGTACCTCCAAACCAAGGGCCACATGTAGCTTCCAGAACCATAGGCCTGCCCCCTAAGCTTGCCACATGCAGGGGAAAAATCAAACTCTGCTGGTGGTTTTAAAGGAGAAGGTGCTGTGAAGACTTAGCCTTGAATGCTCAGTGAAGCCTTCTGGATTCATCTATCAGGCCAACCAGGCCAACCAGTGTGACTCTACATCTCCTCAGAGAACTAGAAAGCAAAAGAATCAAGTCCTTGCCCCCTCCCCTGGCCAGAACGCTAACTGACTTATCAATGTCACCAAAGTGGGGAAAGGACCAGTGTGATGGTTCATTTTGTGTGTCAACTTGACCAAGCTATGGTGTCCAGTCGTTTGGTCAAACACCTGTCTAGACGTTGCTGTGAGGGTATTTTTTAGATGTAATTAACATTCCAATCAATAGACTCTGAGTAAAGCAGATTATCCTCCCTAATGTGGGTGAGCCTTACCTAATTAGGTGAAGGCCTTGAGAGCAAAGAAGATAAAATTCTCCTCAAGACTGCAACATCAATTCTTACCTGAATCTCCAGCCTGCCAGTCTGCCTTCTAGATTTCAGACTTCTAGATTAGCAGGATTTTGCAAATCTAATACAACTGGAATTGTTGAACCTGCCTCTGAAGACTTAGGCCATGAAAGCTGTGTTCATGTTTCTATGGGTTCCTATTGGAAGAGGTACTGTGCTGATTCCATGTGTCCCATGAGTGTGGACTATCTGGGATTCTTTTGACCATCTGCGATGGTTTAAATAACACTTAATGACCCGTGTCCGTGGTGCTGTGGAAAAGATATTCATGTTATAAGGAGGCTGACTCAGATGGCTGGCTGCTGGGGGTGCTCAAACTATTTCGAGAGTAGCCACATTATCTTATGCTCCTATTAAAGAATTCTCATGCAATTTTTTTCATGATTTAACATTCACAAAGTTCTTTCATGTCTGTTAATTTATTGGTTTTCCCATAGGGCCTAACACACAATGAGGCAATTCTGGAATTGAGTCCAGAGTGTAATAATGGCAAATTAAGAACCAAATTTCAACTTTAAATTAACCTGTATTTCTCTGTTTTCTTCACAATGAATTGTCCCTATGCATTTCTTTTTACAGTAGTCATTTTTTATGACTAGCATATTAGTAATGTCCTATTATTACTTGGTTATTTAATTATAAATTAAAATGCATAGCTCATAGGATTTTTGACCAGAACTAAGCAAGAAATTAAAATACAAATGAGAAAATAACTCAATTTGTAAATAACATTTCTCTGAAAACAATTATCTTATTTTCATAGGACACACAATTGGAAGGAGAAATCTGTCTGTTAAATTCACCCAAAAGAACAAAAGAATTATTGGAATATTAAAAAAAAAAAGTACCACCTCTTTAAATATTAATGAACACCAGGTTTATCATTTCTAAAGATTTTGCTTCTCGTTTTCCTCTTCCAGTGAAGGGTTTTCCTGTCTCCTGTGTGGTAAAGGGACATGGATTTGGACCTGACATTTGAGACCATATAAATACCTGATCTGGACATTTCAAGACAACGCTATCCCCCCCCCCCCCCCCGCTTCTCCTGTGCCATTATATTTTCTGTCAACATTCTTGGTCTTGCCAGTGTCGGTGGAGTCACCATGTTCTGTGGGCCAGGCGGCTTCACTTTGCACTCTACAAGCAAAAGGAGTCTTTTTGAAGCCCGACACCAGTTCTCTGTTCAGATTATCTTGCAGAGTCGAGAGCATGAGCCTCCCAGGAAGTCACAGGAAGGCCAAGGCTGAGGGTATTAGCAAGCCTTGCTCTTGATATTTTAAGACAAACCTAGCAGAGCACTGAGATGAGACGTCATGTCTTTGGAAGCAGTGTTCAACCCTGTGGCGCTTGTGAAGGTGTGTGGAACAGAGTCAGCCTTCCCTCAGACACAGTTGGCAGCAGGGACCCAGAGCTGTTCCTGAACCAACAGCAGCGGCAGCAGCAGCAGCCCTTGGAGCTTGTCAGAATGCACATTCTCAGGTCCCACCCCAGCTCGGCTGAAGCAGAATGTCTGGGAACTGGCCCAGCAATGTGTTCAGCGGGTCTCTAGGGGATTCCGATGGACCCGCAAGTTTGAGGTCTACTGGTGTACAACACTTTGGCTCCTCACAAAGCCAGATGCATGAATGTTTTGAGGTTTTCAAAATAAGATGAAAATCGCATTTTCATGGACTAGTTCCTTGGTAAAGAAGGCTCTGGTCACATAAAAAAACAGTGAGAGAGGGGTACCTGGGTGGCTAAGTCTGTTAAGCATCTGCCTTCAGCTCAGGTCCTGGGGTCCTGGGATTGAGCCCCCCCATGGGGCTCCCTGCTCGGTGGGTGTCTGCTTCTCTCTCTGCACCCCCATCCCCGCTTGTGCTTGCTCTCTCTCTCTCAAATAAATAAATAAAATCTTAAAAAAAAAAAACCCTACAAAAAACAGTGACACAGATAGAGAGAGAGAGAGAGAGAGAGAGATTTTTGGAGATAGAAGTGGTAATCAGGAAGGCCCAGTTGGGGGATCTTTGAGGCCCTGACTGCAGGGACCCAGGGCACAGGGCCAGAGGTAATATCTGAGAACAGTCTCCATGAACTTGTGGATTCTAGATTCTTGGAATACCTTCTTTCTGGGTCCCTGTGGCTTCATTGAGCAAGGATGGCTCAGCCTGGGCCTTGGCACAGTGTGGCCTCAGGGCACCAGGCAGGGGGTGACATGGGTGGCAGTTCCTGCTTGACTGGGGGCACTGGTGTGCTCCTTCTCCCTCCCTATTATGAAGGACTGGGCTGGGGTTAGAGGCCTGAGTGGGACTCCCACACCCACCTCCCCTGAGCTGTGTATCTTGGGCGAATCCCATCCTCTCTGGGCCATCTTGGGTTGGGGAAGGGGTCGTGATGGTGCTGAGGGCACTGCCCTCCTCCCTACCCTTCCCGTCCTGTATGCACTGAAGACTTCAGCAGAAGATAGCCTTCTACCTAGGACCTCTCCTACCAGAGAAGACACTCATGAGGTGAGTGATTTCTAGGTTCACATGTGACAGGCCAGCCTTGGCTCGGAGTCTTAACTTTGAAGCCCTGTGGCGATAGGTTTTATATAATGTTTCAAAGGGCTGGAAACCTCCTCTGAAGTTTCGTTTTCTGGTGGCGGGCTTAGCAACTCTAGTTCTTCTTTCCGAATCTATTTTCTTTTACAAAGAACAAATGCCCCCAAGTACAATTTGCACCCAGATTACTAGACTCTCAACTTAAACATTACCAAAAGCTATAATTTAGAAATTCTTTTATCTATCCCAAGCTAATAGCAGTTTTGCATGTCTTTATATTGTTTTCATCTGTTTCCTCAAACTCCCTCCCCTTCGGTTATTGTCTCTGGAATATGTGCGGGCTTGTTGAATTTTAGTGCTGAATTTGGGATATGGAAAAGATTACTCTTAATTATATTACTTATTTATTGAAACGTAATAATTTTTATATGGACCTTCTGTGCTACAGAAGCAGTGTGTTCTTTTGTGAGGACGTGGCAGGAAGGTTGCTGAGGCGAGGATCTGAATTAAATAGGGTCTGAATCTGAAGCAATTCAGGATTGCTCTAGCCTTCAGTACTTCCAGACCAACTGCTCAAGTGCTTTCTTCAGCGTGAAGCATTCACCTTGGCTTAGTAACCAGCCAGCTCAGGGCACGTTTCTCCAACTCAATGAACCAGTGACGCCCCTTCTGAAACAATCACCATAGGGCCTCACCAAGATTTCCCTCCCGGGGCAGCTAGTTCTATTGAATTGGGTTGAGTTGATGGCACATTCTCCCTCTTGTTGGCCTAGTAATTACAATCCTGTGTCTTAAACCGCACCAGGTCCAACCACAGCCCCTAGGGCTTTTAGAAAAGGATACAATGCCACTAAAGACTAGAAAATAAATCCTTGTCAGCTTACTACCTCAAAGAAAACAATATTCTATCACCTCGAATTTCTCACTTTGTCAATACAATTATCTACCTCGACTTCCTTCATATTTCTTTGAGCCTGCTGGTCAATCGGGAGACAGAAATCCCCAGCCTTGGGCATTTGGGACGGGGTCTGCACACCAGACTCTGCTCTGCAGGAGAGAGGGACCTGCCACCTGATCTGTGGGGCTCAGTGAGAAACGAAAATGTGAGGTCCTGGGCTCAAAAATAATTAAGGATTTCAAGATGGTGACCGTAGAGCATTAAACCGAATCCAGGGCCCTTCTGGAAGTTTATTTAGTTCCTGTATAACTGAGCAGGTCACCCATTCCGGGAGGCGGCTCTGGCTCCAGGGCAGACCCAGTTCAGGAGGGGAAGTGCCCATCTCCTCTCCCTGTCTTCAGGGCAAGCCACTTGGCTTTATCTCAGGGTCTGCTCTCAATTCTCCCAGCTCAGCTAGCTGCCCCCCTCCTTTCTGTCTTCGCTCACATTTGAGACTATCTCTACAGCAACCTGTATATTGCTGGCTGACTAAATCACATGAGGATGAGCCCTCAAAGGCCCGAGGAGAGCTGTCAGAGCCCAGAGTGTGGCTTGGAAAGGCAGCCTCCCAACTCCTCACCAAGGCTGCTCTGCTCTCTCTGAGGCAAGAGATTCGCGGATCCCCAGCTCCATCTCCAACTATGGAGTTTTCTCTCCCTTGGAGTCTGACAAAATCCTTTATAATTCTCTTCAAATGTTCCAGGGCTTTTTCGCTTTTTCAAGCCAATGTTGTCAATGCCTGCCAAATGCCTTAGCTCTCCCCCTCCTTGTCTTCACTGTAAATGCTTCCCGGGCTCTTAGCAGCAACATTCAGGCTATACATAGTAGCAAAACCTCTGCAGCTCTCTGGTTTTCTTTATCCTTCTGTTCTCAAAGAATTCCAAGTCTTGCTCTATTGGTGTTTATGTAATTGTTCTAAGATGAATCCTCTCCAAAGGGAGCCCGATATGTACTCATAATCTCTCCTATAAAAGGTTATCTGCCATTCCCACTCCTAATTGGATTTCTGGTTTCTCCCTCATACAAGCAACGATGCAGTGATGTTCTAAACGGGGACTCAAGGTTGGCCTGGTGCTACTTTGCCAAAGAGCGTTCGGAAATTGCTGCCTCTAAACC
>ML105758.1:40323-54600 GCA_003697995.1 Taxidea taxus jeffersonii | reverse complement strand
GCTAAGCATAATACGCTCTAGTTCCATCCATGTCGTCGCAAATGGTAAGATTTCATTTCTTTTGATGGCTGCATAGTATTCCATCGTATATATATACCACTTCTTCTTTATCCATTCATCTGTTGATGGACATCTAGGTTCTTTCCATAACTTGGCTATTGTGGACATTGCTGCTATAAACATTCGGGTACACGTGCTCCTTTGGATCACTACGTTTGTATCTTTAGGATAAATACCCAGTAGTGCAATTGCTGGGTCATAAGGTAGCTCTATTTTCAATTTTTTGAGGAACCTCCATGCTGTTTTCCAGAGTGGTTGCACCAGCTTGCATTCCCACCAACAGTGTAGGAGGGTTCCCCTTTCTCCACATCCTCGCCAGCATCTGTCATTTCCTGACTTGTTCATTTTAGCCATTCTGACTGGTGTGAGGTGGTATCTCATTGTGGTTTTGATTTGTATTTCCCTGATGCCCAGTGATGTGGAGCACTTTTTCATGTGTCTGTTGGCCATCTGGATGTCTTCTTTGCAGAAATGTCTGTTCATGTCCTCTGCCCATTTCCTGATTGGATTATTTGTTCTTTGGATGTTGAGTTTGCTAAACTCTTTGTAGATTTTGGATACTAGCCCTTTATCTGATATGTCGTTTACAAATATCTTTTCCCACTCTGTCAGTTGTCTTTTGATTTTGTTGACTGTTTCCTTTGCTGTGCAAAAGCTTTTGATCTTGATGAAGTCCCAATAGTTCATTTTTTCCCTTGCTTCCCTTGCCTTTGGCGTTGTTCCTAGGAAGAAGTTGCTGCGGCTGAGGTCGAAGAGGTTGCTGCCTGTGTTCTCCTCAAGGATTTTGATGGATTCCTTTCTCACGTTGAGGTCCTTCATCCATTTTGAGTCTATTTTCGTGTGTGGTGTAAGGAAATGGTCCAATTTCATTTTTCTGCATGTGGCTGTCCAATTTTCCCAACACCATTTGTTGAAGAGGCTGTCTTTTTTCCATTGGATATTCTTTCCTGATTTGTCGAAGATTAGTTGACCATAGAGTTGAGGGTCTATTTCTGGGCTCTCTATTCTGTTCCATTGATCTATGTGTCTGTTTTTGTGCCAGTACCATACTGTCTTAATGATGACAGCTTTGTAGTAGAGCTTGAAGTCGGGAATTGTGATGCCACCAACTTTGGCTTTCTTTTTCAATATTCCTTTGGCTATTCGAGGTCTTTTCTGGTTCCATATAAATTTTAGGATTATTTGTTCCATTTCTTTGAAAAAATTGGATGGAATTTTGATAGGCATTGCATTAAATGTGTAGATAGCTTTAGGTAGCATAGGCATTTTCACAATATTTATTCTTCCAATCCATGAGCATGGAACATTTTTCCATTTCTTTGTGTCTTCCTCAATTTCTTTCATGAGTACTTTATAGTTCTCTGAGTATAGATTCTTTGCCTCTTTCGTTAGGTTTATTCCTAGGTATCTTATGGTTTTGGGTGTAATTGTAAATGGGATTGACTCCTTAATTTCTCTTTCTTCTGTCTTGTTGTTGGTGTAAAGAAATGCAACTGATTTCTGTGCATTGATTTTATATCCTGACACATTACTGAATTCCTGTACAAGCTCTAGCAGTTTTGGAGTGGAGCCTTTTGGGTTTTCCACATATAGTATCATATCATCTGCAAAGAGCGATAGTTTGACTTCTTCTTTGCCGATTTGGATGCCTTTAATTTCTTTTTGTTGTCTGATTGCTGAGGCTAGGACTTCTAGTACTATGTTGAATAGCAGTGGTGATAGTGGACATCCCTGCCGTGTTCCTGACCTTAACGGAAAAGCTCTCAGTTTTTCTCCATTGAGAATGATACTTGCGGTGGGTTTTTCATAGATAGCTTTGATAATATTGAGGTATGTGCCTTCTATCCCCACACTTTGAAGAGTTTTGATTAGGAAGGGATGTTGCACTTTGTCAAATGCTTTTTCAGCATCTATTGAGAGTATCATATGGTTCTTGTTCTTTCTTTTGTTAATGTATTGTATCACATTGATTGATTTGCGGATGTTGAACCAACCCTGCTGCCCTGGAATAAATCCCACTTGGTCATGGTGAATAATCCTTTTAATGTACTGTTGGATCCTATTGGCTAGTATTTTGGTGAGAATTTTCGCATCTATGTTCATCAAGGATATTGGTCTGTATATAAATATTTTTTAATCTGTGAAAAAAATTTGTCATTTGACTCTATTCATCCATCCATCCATCCATTAATCTTACCTAGCAGAAAATTTTTTTAATACTTATGCTCAAAATATCAGTTATTTTTCTTTATAGTTGCTGGGTTTATTCTTAAAAGAGTTTTTCTTCAAAGTATAAAAACAAACTTACTCATATGCCCTTCTAATATTTGTAATTTTCACTTACACATTACTTTTTTTTTTTTTACTAATTTGGAATTTATTTTGATACAATGAGAGAAGGGGGATCAGGATTCATTTAAATTTATGTCATTCAAGTTAGCCAATTATCCTATTAGTATATATTAAGAAGTGCATATTTTCAAAGATTTGAAAAGTCATCTGCATCATAGGATGACTCTCCTAGGTACATGAGTTTATTTTGAACTTCCTTCTCTGGTTCATGGTCATCAGCTTTATTCCTGCATCAGTGCCATACTGTTTTAATTACTGTTGCATTCATGGTACACTTTATTCTTGGATACCATTAGACCCCCACATTTCTTTTTTGTTCTCAGTATTCACTCAAATTTATATTCACCCAAATTTATATTTTAGAATTATTTTGTCAGAATCAAAAAATAAAAAATTAAAATTAAACATTTCATATTTTGATGATAACGTATATATGGTTTTAGCAGATTATTTTACAAAGGATTGATATCTCTGCAATGTGAAGTTTACTAAGCAAAATATAAGATGCCTCTTTTCATGTCTTCAATCTTTTTTTTTTTAAGATTTTCTTTATTTATTTGAGAGAGAGAGACAGAGAGAGGGGGAACACAAGTAAAGGAAGCAGCAGAGGGAGAGGGAGAAGCAGGCTCCCCACTGAGCAGGGACCCCCCCCCCCAAGGTGAGGCTCTATCCCAGGAAACTCCGGATCATGACCCAAGGGAGCGGAAGGCAGACGCTTAATGACTGAGCCACCCAGGTGCCCCTTCAGTCCTCTTTCTATGCCCTGGTCAGTTGTTCTAAAGTTCTCTTCATGCAGGTTTGCACATTTTCAAAAGCTTTTCTCTGGCTTTATTTTTTTTCCTTGCTTTTGTAAAGAAGATATTTTCTTTCATATCAGTTATTGTTTTTAAAACCAAAAGCTAATTATTTTATAGATTAATTTTGTAAGCAGGCACTTTATTAAATATTCAGATTGTGTCTAATAGCTTTTCAGCTGATTCTTTGGGGCTATAGAAGTACATTGCCATAAGAAACAAATTTGTCTCCCTCTTTGGAAAATGTATACCTGTTATTTCATTCCCTTGTCCTCCTTCGACATACTGATATGATAAATGACTTTGAGATGAGCCCCAGTTATTCATGATTTATTACTTATATAGGTATTCATTAAACTCTGTTTTTATTTTAATATTTTATATAACATTTTATTTAGAAGTTTTGCACTGACATTCATTAATAAGATCAGTTTGACATTTCCTTTTTATGCTGTGTTTGTCAGATTATGGGATCAATTTGAACAGGGTTTATAAAAACAAGTCAAATGCTTACCTTCTGTATCCATCAGATTCCAGTAAGAAGCACAGGAAGCATTCGGGATATTTCCAGCAGAGAGGGAGTTGAAATAGGAAGTTCAGTCTCAAGATATTTGGTAGGGCTGGAAGAGCAAGATCTCACCCTGAGATAGAAGAAGTATCCACATAGTTGTTGTGGCCACTGCTGCCTTTGGACCACCCCTCCCCATCACAGCTACTCAGGAGCCTGCTCACACCAGCCCTGGACAGGCCACCCCTGCCAGAAGGAGAACCTGGCTTCTCCATTCTTCTCCCTTCCTAATCTTTCATTAGTGCCTCCAGTTGGCAGAATTAACTGGAACCCTGCTAGCAAGAGCACCGCTTCCAGATCCTCGAAATACAGAAGAGAATACAGATGGTCAGATAAGAGGCTGGATACCAATAAATAATAGCTGGCATACCGTTTTCTCAATTTTCTCGGACCATGTAAATAACATCAGATATTATCTATTTCGTGAAGTTTTGAAAAAATCATCTGTGAAACCATTTGGACTGGTGCTTTTGTAGGAAATTTGATAGTCTTAATTCCCTCCTATGGGAATTAAGATTTTTGCCTGCCTCTTTTCATGATAAATTTAGTAAATTATGTTTTCTTACAAAATTGTCCATTTTGGTAGGTTTTCACACTTATTTGCATAGATCTGTGCTTTATAATTTATGTTGTGTTTTTCTGCATCATGTGTTATTTCTCTTTCCTTATTTTTTTATAGTACGGAGATGAATGCTCAGTCTCTCTGCCACCTTGCCCAGTGCCCACGTCCTAACCCCCCTGAATTTTTTAATATGTTATGGTACTTGCAGATAGGATAAGGCTGTAGACCTTGAGAAGGGGAGAATTTCTTGGATTATCCCGGGGGACACAATCAAAGCACGGAAACCCTTAAAAGCACAGAACTTTCTCCGACTGGAGTCAGAAAATATGGCAGAATGAATGTGGCACGAAGAACATGGGCAAGATTAGAAATATGAGAAGGATCTGATGCACAGCTGGTTTGAAGGAGCTGAAAGAGGCTCCTCACTGAAACCAGCAAGGAAGCAGTAACCTCAGCCGTACAATCACAAGGACGTGAACTTTGCCAATGCTTAAATGAGCTTCGAAAGTAGACTCTTCCCCAGTGCCTCAGAATGAGAGCTCAGGTTGACACCTTTATTTCATCCCTTTCAGCCCTGGGCCAGAGGAACCTGATGATCATCTAAGTCCACCTACACTTTCGACCTACAGAATTGTGAGATAATAAGTTTGTGTTGTTTTAAACCACTTTGTGGTAATTCGGGACACTTGGGTGGCTCAGTTGATTAAACAGCTGCCTTCAACTCAGGTCATGATCCCAAGGTCCTGGGATCCAGTCCTGCAACAGGCTCCTTGCTCAGTGGGGAGTCTGCTTCTCCCTCTCCGTCTAATAAAGAAATAAATCTTAAAAAAAAAAAAAAAAAGAAAAAACAAACAAAAAAACCTGTGGTAATTTGGAAAAGCAGCAACCAAAAACGAATACATTTTTAATCGTATATATATTTATGCTTCTTCTATTTTGTTTCTTGATTACTTTAGACAGCTTTATCTAGTTTATGGTTTGGTTTTGATTTTTCAAAGATGCAACTCCTATATTTATTCATTGATTCTGCCACTATTTTTTCCAGCTCAATAATTTCAGAGAAATTGATTCAACCTTTGCTTTGCATACAAATAGAATCATATCCTATGTATCCTGCCATGATTTGCTTTGTTCCCCTCAAAATTATGTTAGTGAGATTTTTTCCACGTTCTTATAGTAGAGGCAGTTTCTTCCTTTACACAGGTTTCTAGCATTCGTGGAATGCATCTACAAAGAATTCATCCATTCTCTACCTGAGCAGTATTTGGGTATTTCCAGTGTCTGTGTGTCCATTTGCTTTTATTTCTAGAAAATGTGCTGCTTCAAACATTCTTGTATCATGTCCTGGGGCTGAGGTACATCATTTTTTCTAGGGGGTATCAAGGAAGCAGGGTAGCTGGGATTATTTATGAGATAATACAAACTGTTTTCCAAGATGGTTGTACAAATTTATATTTCTACAGCAGTGCCGAAGAGTTCTGATTACTGTAAACCTTTGCCAACACTATCTTTAAGGTGTCTTTTGATAAATAGCAGTCCTTGGTTTTACATGAGTCAAGTTTATCCAAGTTTTTCCCTGTATGTTGTACCCTCTTTTTATGTCTTAAGAACTCCTTCTTTACCTAAGATATTATAATTTTTTCTTATTTCTTTTTAAGATTTTATTTGGCAGAGAGAGAGAGAGAGAGACAGCAAGAGAGGGAACCCATGTCTAACCAATCATCCTAGCACAATTCAGAAGTCCATAATAGCATAGACTGAAAAGTCCATTCCTCATCACTGACCTGCAGTCCAACTCTGTCATAAATTAAGTTTCATTATGTAAGTTGATATGTTTAGGGATCATCTACTATGTTATACTTGTATATTTCTTCCTCCTGTGCCAGTGTCATATGGTCACAATTGTTCTAGGTGATTGTAGCTCTGGAAGTCAAGTCTCTTCCATCTTGTTCTTCTTCAGGAGGGTTTGGCTATTAAAAAAAAAAAATGAGTGTGTACACACATACGTGTGAACAAACCCATTCAGGCAAACTTCAGATTTTTAGTAGAATAACCTTAAATCTATGGATCAAATGGATTATTTATCCTTGAGGGAAATTTCCATTTTCTGAATTTAAAACCAAGGATGTTTTTTCTTTCTTTCTTTCTTTTTTTTTGTAGGGGAAGGGGCTTTGATATTCAATTATCTTTCCTAGGATGTGTGTTTACGTGTTTTTTGACAACAGTTTTTTCTGGTATAGAGGGACACATTTTTGATGTACAGGATCATATTTTCTTTCATTTCAGGGGAGTTTTCTATCACATCTTTGAAAATAGACCATTTTTTTCCTACATTATTCTCTACTTCAGGGAACACCAATTATCGACACATATAATCTCCGATTTCTGGCTTCATATATATTACAGCATCTTTTGGCATCATTTCTTTATCCTCTCTGCTCTATTTTGTCACATTTTCCTAAGAATTTCCCCATGTTACTGATTTGATTGGTACCCATGTTGAGTCTATACTGCTCTATTTCTAATTTATAAATTAATCCAGTAACATAGCTATTTTCACTCAAGGTCTTTTTTTAATTGGCTTAGCAATATCCTCTTTTAATTTACACTATCTTCCAAATTGTTAATCTTTTTATTCTTTTCCCTTGTGTATTTAATAACCTTAAATCTGACAGTTCCCAGCATTTCCTGTAGAAAATTTTCTTCTTCTTTTATAACACATGTTCTTCTGGAATGGTCACTTTACCTGCAATAATTATATATTTTCTCTTTTTTCTAGGCTTTTTTCTTTAAAGACCTTATTTATTTATTTGAGAGAAAGAGCACAAGGTGGGGGGAGAGGAGGTGGGGCAGAGGAAGAAGCAGAAGAAGCAGGCTCCCCACTGAGCGGGGAGCCCAGCAGGGGACTGATCCCAGGACCCTGGAGATCATGACCTGAGCCCTGAGCAGCAGGCAGACACTTAACCAACTGAGCCACCTAGGCGCCCCAGACTTTTTTTTTCAATAATTGCATGTTTCTTTCACCGTGCACATGTTTATTCAAAACTTCCAGGGGTGCCAGGGTGGCTCAGTGGGTTAAAGCCTCTGCCTTCGGCTCAGGTCATGATCCCTGGGATTGAGCCCCACATAGGGCTCTCTGCTCAGTGGGGAGCCTGCTTCCCCCCCAATCCCTCTGCCTGCCTCTCTGCCTACTTGTGATCTCTGTCTGTCAAATAAATAAAATCTTAAAGAAAAGAAACTTCCATAGTAGCTGTTGATTGTGCTTCCCCAACATCTCCTACCCTGCTTTTGAAATGTGGAGTACTCTGCTCCACGAGGGGGCTGTGGTTATTTCAAATCAATTAGAGCCTTCCTATGTCATCTGTCAGAGTTATTGGTGACAGGCATATGTCCGGTAATTGACAATGAACCCAATCTGTGCCAGTTTGTTCTGAGAAAAATGTTTCCTGGAGGTTTCATCTCTAGGACGTTTCTTATCATTCTGAGAAAGCTACTAGTCCACAGCCATATTCTTTCTTCTAAAGAATTGTGTGTATATGAAGCCTGGAATTACTGCAGCCATTTCGCTGCTATGAGGGAAGATTTACAGCTGACACTCCAAAAATGAAACTGTCTTTGATGACAGAGTTGAACCCCAAAAACAAATCCAGAAACCCAGCCCATCATCTATGGATTTCACAGCTAATAAGCCAATAAATTATTTTGATTGTTTCAGTCTGTTAGAAATAGGGTTTCTGTCATTTACAACACAAAGCGTCCAAACTGATGTAACTATTCCTTGCAGGGATGTGGGTAAATTGTCCTCACAATCTCTTGGTCCATGTCTATATGCTGCTATTATCAGGGGCTCTAAATGAAGGTTTGTGTCCTATATGCTACTTTGTATTATGTTTTTTAAAATACTGGACCTGTTTTTTGTGTGTATGTGTGCATGCATGATTTACTAAATACTATCCTGTAGGAAAATGTGTACAGTCTTAAGATAGTATCGTTTGTCATCTTTCCCAGTCAGCTAGAGAAAAAAACAAAATGCCTTCATCTAATCCACAACTGAGCTGAGACTGGATCTCAATTTTAGTAAGCCTCAATTTACTCTCTTGCCTCTGCCCCCACTGTTTTGGAGTATAGCCTCTGAGAGATCCTGACTGAAAGCCTGGGATTAGGGCCCTTCTTCAACATATCCTGAACCCTATTTTCCTCCTTCTCCTTGAGTTTATGAAGATGCCAACAACTCCACATTAACTTTCAGTACATTTTGCTTTGCTTCTTAAGTTCTAACCCTGAGCAACTTAAGAATTTAGCATGTTCCTGGGGCACCTGGGTGGCTCAGTCGGTTAAGCGTCCAACACTTGATTTTGGCTCAGGTCATGATCTCAGGGTCAGGAGATCTAGCCCTGAATCAGGCTCCACAGTTAGTGGGGAGTCTGCTTGAGATTCTCTCTCTCACCCTCTACCGCTGCCCATCCCCCTGCTCTCTTTCTCTCAATAAATAAATAAATAAATAAGTGTGTATGTGTGTGTGTGTTTCTTTTTAAGATTTTAACACGTTCCAAAACAAACAAACAAAAAACTGAGAGTCAGGCTTACTTCTTTGTGCTTTTCTTTACTTCAGGAACTTGGACCTTCAAGTCCCGGCTGTTCTAACAGCCCTGAAATCTGAGCTTTGCCTCTCCAGCCCCACATGATTGCCAAAGCTTTGCCAGCTCCTGTGTCTCCTAGTAAGAGCTGTCCCAAATTCTCAAGCACAGAACTCACAGCAAGAGTCAGCTGATTTCCAGAAGGGACAAATGAAGTATAAGATGCTATTCCCTTCTCTCCTTCATCATGTCCCTCAAATACCAGCTGGTTCTCACCACTTCCTTCAAACAATTATTTATTGTATTGTATCTGATTTTCTAGTTATTCTCAGTGGGAATGCTTGGTTGATGCCAGCAGCCCTATCACACCTATAAGTGCAAGACCCAACTCTAAACTTCTCAGAACCTCTACTTTTTTTGCTTCATTTATTTTTCTAGACTTATCTCTCACTACTCTTGGCTTCATCAGCACCCCTAAAAATTGTAGAACACATAATCATACAAGTTTAGAACTAAAAGAAAATGGTTATCTGACTCAAGTATCTTATTTTCTAAATGAGGAAGCTTGAGGCCCCAAAAGATCGTGTGTCTTATCTCAGACCACATCATACAACTAAACTCAAGCCCAGGTACCCTTGGCCCTGTACAGGAGCTAGCAGAGCAAGGTAAAGAGCAAAGCAGAATTGAGAATGGCAAGCTTATCATCATGCTTCACATCAAGAAGAAATATTTCAATTCCATTCCCCCAGTGAGTCAGATCTGTTGCTTTCTAACACACACCTCTACTGACAACACACTTGTCTTCTAGCATAAACTATGATTTTTCCCCAGTTATTAATTATAACTGTCATTCTTGAGCACAGAGCCAGAGGTAATCATCATGCTGAAAAGTAAGCTGCTTCTTACACCAAGAATGAGGGAACCTGGGAAGACATCTATAAACCACTTTCCAACATATTTTAGTCAAAGAAATCTGTATCTCTCATATTTGATAGCCAAGCCTGTAGGGCTACCAGCAAGATGGTCATATAATTTATTGTCTGAATGGAACAGTTTTTGAGAGAAATAGTGGATGCTATTAATAATTACAGTAGGACAGCAAGCATATACCTATACAGACCTGGGCACCCTCGTCACCAGATAATTTATCCCTGACTTACAAAACCAGTTCCTTTTCTTTTTTTTTTTTTTTTAATATTTGATTTATTTATTTAGTTTAGAGAGGAAGAGAAAGAGAGAAAGTGGTGGGGTGCAGCACAGGGAGATGGTGACAGAGAATCTCAAGCAGATTCCCCGCTGAGCATGCCATCTAACACAGGACTCAATCTCATGACCCCAAGATCATGACTTGAGCTGAAATCAAGAGTTGGACGCTTAACCCACCAAGCTGCCCAGGTGCCTCAAAACCAGTTCTTTTCTAATACTTCCTTCAGGGTTTTAATCACTTTCATACGTAGAAAAGAAGTATTCATTGTTAGAGAATGCATTCCTTTAAATTAATAGACTTTATTTTGTTTAAAGAAGTTTTATGTTACAGAAAAAAGTGAGCAGAAAGTGCACAGAGTTCCAATACACTCCCTGATCTCCAATTTGTTTTCCCCTATTATTAACACCATGCACCAGTGTGGCGCATTTGTTATCATTGTTGAACCAATAAGGATACATTTTTAATTAAGGTCCATAGTTGGCATTATAATTTATTGCTTGTGTTTGTACATTCCATGAGTTTTGACAAATATATAATGTCATTCATCAAGCATTACAGTACCACACAGAAGAGTTTCACTGACCTAAAAATCCTATGTTCCATCTACTCATCCTCCCTCCCTCCTGCTAAGCCCCTGGCAACCTCTTATGTTTTTACTGTCTCCATAGTTTTGCTTTTTCCAGAATGTCATATAGTTGGAATTATACAGTATATAGCCTTTTCAAATTGGCTTCTTTCCAGTCACTTGTTTTTAAAATTTTAAATCTTTGGTGTTAAGTGGAATCTCATCATAATGAGGAAAGTAGAGGGCATTTCAAATGAGATCATAGGATTTAAAGTTTTCTGAGCAAAAACTTAGGGGAGCAGAAGTATTTTCTAAACAAAGAATAAAAATGTGTAAGACAAAAATACATGAAATAAAAAGACAAACCACAAATTAAAAGGTATTTATAATCCTTACCTCTAAAAACAGAATATAATTCAGAATATATAAAACTACCATGAATCAATAAGGAAAAGACAGGTAACCCAATAGAAAAACAGTTATCAGGAAAGGGCAAAGGTATCAGGAAACACATGCAAAAAAAGCATGACTTGTTGATAAAATATTTGAAATTTTTCAACTTCACTAAAAGCAAGGACATAAATGTTCAACAATGAAAACACTATTTCATACTCATTAGGTTCACAAAATGAATAGCCTAGTAATACTATGAAAATAAGCACATTGGAATATGGAAATTTTGGTGAAAGTGCAAATTGGTACCACCATGTTGGTACACAATTTGGAATTCTCTTGGAAGGGTATTGGTGCACATACCTTAAAACCCAGAAATTACTCTTCTTACATACCTACCTTAAAGTCTCTCAAGTGTGGAAAAGGAGACATACCAAGGGTATTTACTGTAGCAATGTTTGTGACAGAAAAAAGCACAAACACCCAAGCTGTCTCAATTAGGAAATGCAATGTGGCTTATTTATGCAATGAAATACTGAACAAGAGTGTAATGAATTAAATCCTCACATCATGATGTTGAAATGAAGAAAAAACAAGTTGCCAATTAAAACATAGGGCATAATATTACTCAGCACTAAAAAGAAATGAGCTATCAAGCCATGAAACGACATGGCGGAAATTCAGGTCAGGAGTATACTCAATGAAAGAAGCTAATCTGAAAAGGGTACATACTGTATCATTCCAACTGTATGACATTCTGGAGAAGGCAAAAAAGATTAGTCCTTGCCAGTGTGGGTTTAAGGGAATATTAGGAATAGGTGTAAGCACAGAGGATTTTTAGGGCACTGAAAATACTGTGATAGTATAACAGTGGATATTTGTTATTACACATTTGTCAAAAGCTATAGAATATACAACAGCAACAATGAACTCTAATATAAACTGTGGATTTTTGGTGATACTGATGTGCCAGTGTAGGTTCATTGATTAGAACAAATGTACCACTCTGGTAGGGGATAACTGTTAATAGTGGAACAGGCTATTCATGTTTGGGGAAGGAGAGATATATGAGAACTCTCTGTGCTTTCTGCTCAATTTTGCTATGAACCTAAAACATCTCTAAAACATTAACTTTAAAACAAAAAGTTAACATGTCTTTGAGAACTTGATTGGGAGTTTAAAAACGGATAATAAAAAAGTCATATTAGGGCACCTGGATGGCTCAGTCGGTTAAGTGTCTGCCTTTGGCTCAGGTCATGATTCCGGGGTCCTGGGATCGAGTCCCGCATCTGGCTCCCTGCTCTGCAGAGAGCCTGCTTTTCCCTCTGTCTCTCTCTCTGTCTCTCATGAATAAATAAACAAAACACTTAAAAATAAAAATTAAGGGGCACCTGGGTGGCTCAATGGGTTAAGCCTCTGCCTTCGGCTCGGGTCGTGATCTCAGGGTCCTGGGATCGATCGAACCCCACATCAGGCTCTCTGCCCCACAGGGAGCCTGCTTCCTCCTCTCTCTCTCTGCCTGCCTCTCTGCCTACTTGTGATCTCTGTCCGTCAAATAAATAAATAAAATCTTTAAAAAAAGTAAAAAAAAAAAACAGGGCATAATGCTCCCGCCCCCACCACACAGACTTATATATGTAAGTTTTTAAACCCAAATAATATATTTATTATGAAAGACATTAAAAGATATAAAACATTTGGGAATAATCTATTACACTTCAGAATAATTAAGGAAGAAGAATAAAAAAGGAGTCGGGAGAGGGTGGTAGGGTGGTGGGGTTACATTATATGTTTATAAAAAAAAAGAAGAAAAAAGGAATGAAACCAAGAACCTGAGATATAAATATTCCATGGTATTAACGGGTGAATTTAAAGACAGAAAAGTGAAATGAATTTTGCAAAATATTAATAATTTACTTAAATTGATGGTTGATATATTGATATCTATTATTTTCTGTACATTATTTCTTGTTAATTTTGTATATCTCATAGTTAAAGGATTTTGAAAGGTCTACCCTCTCTTCCCCTTATACCCCCTGCTAGAACTGCACTGTAATGCATTGTAAAATTGGATACACAAAGATAACATAGAATATTATTCGGAAAAAAAAAAGAACAGTTGTGATATTTCAAGTCCTAGCTCTTACACTTGCTGGACACAAAGCCCTTGAGCAAGTCACTCCACAGTTAACTTCCTCATCTATAAAATGTGGACATAATACTACTAATAATATTAATATCTACTTTAGAATGTTGGCAGAATCAAATAAAAAGATAAATGTGAAAACATTTAGTAAGCTAAAAGTCAGACATAAAAAAATAAATAAAAGTCAGACATAAACACTGATTTTCATTACTGCTCTTGTAAGACAGAATTAAATTGCTTGATTGCACCTTTTTATTTCTTCTGCCTGAATTCTGGTGGAGATGTTTATGATTGAAGAAGTGACAAAAGTAAATAACAGAATAAAGAAAAATTAAATTAAAAAGGGATATGTAATTCACAAACTATAGCTATAACATGATTCTATGTTACATATGTTATACATAATATCTAATATGACATGTAATATAATAGGTATATATGTATAATATAAAGAAAAATTATCAAGGGCCTATTTATTTTTAAAGTTTCAGACAGGTTTAAGATTCTCTCACATAAACCTTGCAAAAATTGCCAACTATTGTCACTATGTAACATACAAATCTTTGGAAAATAAACAGAAAACATTTTCTGTGTTTAACTTGGTTCTTTTTATTTTTTAATTTAAAATAATACTGCAAAAACTTTATTTCTGAAATTTTCCAGCTATGATTAGATTTTCATTGTTTATGCCTCACAATGCATGCCATGCTATAACATTTGGAAAATATACATAAATACAAATTAATAATATATTATTAATAAATACAAAAAATATATAAATATAAATAATATAAATATAAAATAATAATATATTATTAATAAATACAAAAATAAAAAGTATAATAATCTAAAATTATAATTATGCCTTGTAGTATGTCAGATATAAGTTGTGGACCAAAATAAGAGTTGTGGTAGAAATTTAAAAAACCAAAAACTCAATTGATTCAGCAAGGATTGTTGAAAGAGCAAGGTATTAGCACCGCACTCACTTGCTTTACCTTATGTATTTTTCTTCAGATTTCCCCTTCCACTGCTTCCTTTTGGCATCCTCTA
>ML105758.1:0-39923 GCA_003697995.1 Taxidea taxus jeffersonii | reverse complement strand
GGCAACGTCAAAATGTAGGCATGTAGACTCCAGGGATTCCTATGATGATTCCCTGGAGTGTGGGAAGAAAATACTAGGTTGTCCTATTTTTTACCCAAAGCTAGAGAAAAGACTGAGCTTTACTTTTATATAATATACAAATGTATTCTGTATCCTTTCTTGGTCTGCATATCAGATGTTCACACATCATGTCAGATTGGCAAAGGAATCTTGCAGAAAGGGTGAGCATTCTACAACACGGAAGGGTTGGCATTGTGATACTAACATTTTTATTTGATTTCAACTTACCCAAGTATCAGAGTACTCAAGGGGATTTCCATATCCTATTATCTCATTTTAACAAAAGCAGGTCTCACTGCATGACACGGGGCTTAAAAGGACTGCTGCAGAAAACAAAAACATACAAAAATTAAGAGTAATCTTAAAAACGCAAGCACAAGCAAACCTCAAGCAAATGGAAACATGAACCCTTCCCTATTTCTAGAACAAGGTCTTTGTTAGCTGCATGAGGAGGTATAAACAATGGACATCTAGCAACATCTGACAAAAATTCAGAAAGTTTCAAAGTTATAAAGACTCTCTGAAACTCTGAAACATTTACACCCATATCTTCCCAAGGTATGTATAATGCCTTGAGACCCTGGTTAGTTACTGTAGAAGAGAGCAAAAACATTGTGAGCTGGGTTTGTTTTTTTGTTTTTGTTTTTGTGGGGTTTTTTCCCCATTTTTTATGGCATCCTTTCTTATTTCTGTTTCTGTGTATGTTTTATGATGCATATAGTATATGAATCCATGAATCCATAAATGTGGCAATCCATGCCACATTTATGACATAAATCACAAACTTACACATTGGGTGGGGAGGGTGTAAAGTCAAGAGTTTTATTCTGGATGATCAAAGTTTTTCAAGACAATTACGCTTAATCACTCCCCTTGACTTACCTTTTTCCAACTCATCCTACACACATCAAAGGGGGTGCTTTTTAAAATCAAAATAAATGAATTATCTGTTGAGTGCCCATTATACACCAGACCCTGTGGTGATGGGTAGTGAACATTTACTGCCGGGAGGAATAAATGAATTGGCAATGAGGAAGTGTGAGAGGTGAAGAGATCAATGAGGTTTGGAGTCTCAGTAATTTGCATCTTGGTTCTAGCAATAAGCAAAAAGTGGTCTCAATAACATCAGCATAGTGAAAATTAAATAAATGTTTATTTTTAATCCATTTTAAATTAGGGCATTATTTGGGTTAGCCTTGCCGATTTTGGAGTGGAAAATGGAAAATCAATAGAGCAGTCAATAAACATTTATTGGGAACCCATTATACAGAAGTGGACCCAAAGCACAAGAAGAGTCAGATTTTAAAATATAGATTTAGGGGCACCTGGGTGGCTCAATTTGTTAGCAACTGCCATTGGCTCAGATCTTGATCTTGGAATCCTGAAATCAAGTCCCACATCAGATTCCCTGCTCAGCAGGGAGTCTACTTCCCCCCCCACACCCAACCCTCCCCCCCTCATGCTCTCTCTCATTCTCTGTCTCTCAAATAGATAAAATATTTTTTAAAATAAAGTAAAATATAGATTTAAAATAATATCTTTTTCTTTCTTTGTTGCCCTATTCTTTTCTTCCTATTCACCAGATAAATTGGCTGGTCTGACTCTTAAAACAATAATGCAGTATTTCCTACTTATCCCCTAGTTCACTTTGTTTCTCTTGTTTTGGCCTGCCAACTCATTTATTATTCATTCAATAGTGGTTTAAGAAAGAAGAAAACAAACAGTATCTTCCTGTTACTGAGCTTAAAATCCTGTCATTTAGATGATAGTCATTAAAGATAATAAAATTATAACCCAGTCTTATAACTGCCTTGATCTGAAAAAGGGATCTTCCTTAAGTATTCAGAACCATGTCAATGGAAACTTTATTCAGCAATTATGTATTATTTCCTTTAATCTGTTGGTGTTCACTTAACCATTGTCTCAACAAATACAGACTGAGTACTTGTTATGTGTCTAAACTGCTTAGACATTAGAGACAAAGCAATGAGCAGAACAAAGCCTCATCCTCATGGTCCCTACCTTCGGGTAGGGAAGCAAACAAATTTTGTCAGGAGATATAATTCAGAGGTAAGTACTCTTACCATAATTCTCTAAGTTTATTTTCTTCCTTATTTTTAGTTGATCTATCTTCCAACCATATTCTGCCCCATGTCTTTCCCATTTTCTATCAATTAACTATTAAGATTAGATGATAACAGTTGTAACTATTCCTAATATTATTTGATTTTTCTAAACCCTCTTATGCAATAAAAATGACAAAAGGTAGAAATTTCAGGCACTACTGTCTGTCCCGAGGGATACTAGAATGTATTTGGTTCTTTAAGAGCTGTTTTCCCAGAGCCCTGCAATTCCCAAAAGGTTGGTTGCAGATTGGCTAGTTATTTTAAGAGAATAACCATTGCATGATAGAGTTTGGGTTCCTTGGTCAACAGCGCATAAAGTCTGGCAGGTTATCATGGAATCTTTCAAATATGGATGACTATACATTTACCTGGCTCTCATTTTTTAATTTTAGCCAATTATAGGAAAATCACTCAGTGTCACTCAAACATTCAGTGTCCCAACCCATCTGAAAACATAGCATACACTTTTGACTGTTCTTTCTCTTTCATTTGATGCATTTAGGGTTTTACCACAGATCCAACACTTCAACACATCTACTATATTTGACATAGGGACCGAAAGTTGGAAGCAAGCACAGTTTCTACATTTGCTCTGAAAAGGTTTATTTATCAGGTGCACCTGGGGGGCTCCATCAGTTAAGTGGCTGCTTTTGGCCACTGTCATGATCTCAGGGTCCTGGGATTGGGCGCCATGCTGGGCTCCCTACTCAGTGGGGAGTCTGCTTCTTCCTCTCCCCTCTGCTCATGGACTCTCTCTCTCTCTCTCTCAAATAAATAAATAAAATCTTTTTTTAAAAGGTTTATCATCAGAGAAGCCATTAAATCTTAGTATTACGAAAAACACTATTCAATCTTGCTATCCTTCCTATTGCTTAGGTTGAAATCCCAGCCATATAGCTTACTAGTGGCATGACTTGGGCACATCACCTCCCTCAGCTTCCTCATCTGCACTATGAGGCAGATAATAACATCCACCTGTAAGTGTTGAATAAACCAGTGCATGTAAATAGCTATGAAAAGTGCCTGTTATATAGTAATTGTAGTGCAAACATTACCTCATTGGCCAGGTTGCACGAGCCATTGAGGGCAAAGGTTTTTTTTGTACTTTTTTCACAGATGTATCTCCAAACTACAACAGGGCCTGGCACAGCATAGAAGTTTCATAAATATCTTGAATAAATGAATGGCAAAACATAATGCAATTAGACATGTGGAGAGGTTTATCTAATGTGTGGAGCTATAAAATGAATTGTGGTTGTGTCTCTCAGATAGGACAAGGGCTGCCCAGTGTGACAGAATGGCACCTGCTTCAGTGGGACCACTGAGGACTCCCAAGGCAGAGAGGAAAACATCAGAAAGGAACATGTAAAGGCTAAAGGGAAACACTAGGTCTCTCTCCTCCCCAGTTCTTTTAGAACAGTGAAGTAAGCGCCTTGGAACACAGGAAGTAGAAAGACCAGGAGAACAGAATCTAACTCCCCCCTCCCCACCATAGCAAGCTTATGCCTATTCTTGCCAGGAGCCCAGAACATTGGCGATGACCTAAACTGATTTCAGTTTCCTGCAAGATAAGAAGTGTGTCAAGCGGTGCCTGGGTGGCTCAGTGGATTAAGCCGCTGCCTTCTGCTCAGGTCATGGTCTTGGGGTTCTGGGATCGAGCCCCACATTGGGCTCTCTGCTCGGCAGGTAGCCTGCTTCCCCCTCTCTCTCTGCCTGGCTCTCTGCCTACTTGTGATCTCTCTCTCTGTCAAATAAATAAATAAAATCTTAAAAAAAAAAAAAAGAAGTGTGTCAAGAGAAGCCTTGATGGCAGATCTAGCCCAAGAAAATCATACTGATAGACATAAGCACTTTGGTGATGTCCTACCTCCCCTTTGAACACCAAGCTTCTCCACTCCCCAGTACCTGTGCTCCTCAGCACCTGTCTATGGTTCTTTTCTTTGATGAACTCAAGACTCCCCTGAGTTCTACCACTCAACACAGTGAATCCACTTCAGTGGATTCAGTGGATTCTTCAGAGAATTTCACAAACTGCCAGAATAAAGTAGACATGAATGATAACAAGCTTCTGTTGATTGCAAAGGACTCAGTCACTGGTGGACTTGGCTCACATCAGTGATGAAAGGCTGGGAGTGAGGTTTGAACACACAGAAGGTCCTCTGTGTTAAGGGAGTCCTTCCTAGACTCTCAAAGCACGCTGCACTGCCAATAATCCGGCCTTCTTAAATCATACCAGCCTGCTTCTGAATATAATCAAATCAGGAGAAAAGGAAAAAGATGAACCTTACAGTCAGAACATGACCTGAAATAGTTCTGACGAGGTCTACTGAAGAGCAAAGAGTATAGCACATGTGTTTAAAGTGGATGTGTTAGAAACAATGGTGTACCATCTGAGCAAGTTTGTCCTCCTATGAAGGGGAAAATGTACCACTACATCAGTTTTCTGAGCAGAATTTATATGGAACCTGGTGATGACGAGTTAGCCCTCTCAGTTTGTATTGGTGATAGAAAATACAATCAAGTTATTTGCTGCAACTCCTAATCCTAAGGGTATGAAATACTGTTGCTGAGATGTTCATCTCCACATCCAGAATGATTAGGCACATGTGCCTGGAAATATGAACTCTCTCAGCCTAAGGCACAATTCTGGCTCAAAGACGGAAAGGCCCGTAGATGGGAGAATCACCACGAACACTTACTAAAAAGGTCAGACTCACTGGAAACCATTTCCAATCCTCAGAAGAGCTTTGTTAAGTATTTTCATCCCCATTTTCCAGAGGAAGAAATGGTGGCTCCAAAAGTTAACTTACTGCCAACTGAACCCACATCTTACTAGCTCAGTGTAAAGTCACATCATAAACACCCCTCCCACCTAATTCAGATGATGTGAGGATAAAGCAAGATAACACCGGTAAAAACACTTGGAAAATTAAACTGTTATATACCCATGAGAAGCATTATTATGTACAAACTTTTCTTGGATGGGAATAGACATTAAAATCTTGGCCATGTGCAAAATTGTTCTTAATTTAGGAAGTTGTTCAACCCTGTTTTTAGCCCCAGGATTCTATGCTTCTATGTATGAGGAGGAAAATGAAATATAGTCATGCAAGAGGCTATTTCTTTAATTTTCTGGATTGTCACATTCATTCAGCATGAAATTTTCTACAGAAAGTCAATTTTGGAAACTTCCAAACTTAATTAGATCTTGCAGTTGTGATCTTCATTATAATTATCAAATACTGAAGAGCTAATAAAGGATCAACCTCTGGGCTGCAGAATAACCTAATCTATTCATACCTCAGTGATGTCCTGAATTAGAACTGGGGACTGATGAACTCCAGTGCGCCAGCCAACCAACCATAGTTAGCAAATTGCAAAACACAACTGAGCCTTGATCAGACCAAGATGAATACATGATATGTAAAACAATCCAATAAAGTTTATCAATAATACATGGGCAATTCAGATGAGACATACAGTAGTGTGGCAAGTCTAATTAAGAGCATTTCTATGATAAACTGAAGCCCTATCTCCTGTTATCATGCAATTATTCATTTGAGTCTATTGTTAGTAGAACAATGAGCAGTGAGCATTTCCTTATTAGTGATCCTTCTTTCTGATACTGGCAATTTAACTAAATAATACATAGCACCATTTTAATATTCCAAAGGGTATTTTAATGCCCAGACATTTTCCTTAAAGTAGATTCTGTCAGAGACAGAGTGGTAAATTCCAGATCATTTGTTTTGTTTTGTGTTCTATTTTGTATTTTTTTGAAGATTATTGCAGATACTACTCAGAAGCATTCCGTGACTTTTCTTGACTAACAACATCTTAAAAATAAATTTTACCACAACAGAGCTGTGACTCTTGCTGAGATTCTACCACAAATTTCATTAACTCCTTCAGGTCCTTAGCACCTTGATTTAGTATCACCTCTGCAGTTATCTCCCAGACTATTTTTTTTTCCAATTCTTAACGTTTAAAAGCCAAGGAAGTAACCCCAAAATTGCACAGTAAACATTGTAACTGGACTAAATGTAAGGATGTATATTAGTGGAAACCTAGATTCCAATTTGGGGGGAACTTTGAAGACTGGAAAAGGGCTGGGTTAAAAAAAAATCACAATCATTTTAAAATTTACCTTTTCTCCTTTAGAGGTATAAACTTCACATCTGGAAAAACTAAGTCCTTTGAATAAGCCATTTGTTGTGTATATACTAAGTGTTTTTCTAACTGTAAAACAAGTAAACTGAATTATCTCTAATATAGGTGGACTTAAATGGTCAAGCCAGGAGCAACTCCTTAATACTTTATCCTTCTGAGAGATGAGTAGGAAGAAGAGGTTAGAAATTCTTAGGGGAAAGGGTCATGGAGCTTTCTTGGTATATAGTAGAAAAAAATACTGTGTCTGAACTGTTGTTTTCTCTTATGCCACACATATGGTTTGTTTTGTGTTGCTTGCATTTGTCTGTCTGCTTGTTAGAAGTATTTTTTTTTGTTTGGGAAAATCATTGAAAAGTTGCTTGCAGGAGCTAGAGAAAGAAGAAAATACTAAAAAGACTTTGTGAAAAAATTTTCAGGTGTTCAACAACAATATTACTTTGGGTCCAAGAAACAAAACATGCCTCAGATCCAGGTGGAAGACTGTTCTCCCATCTCCATATAAAATCCAGTACATATACTACCCTGAGGAGTGGAGCTTTGAAAGAGAGGAATAAGGCATCCTTAGCATGGACACTGGCCATCTCCTGAAAGTTGTATCAGAAATGGCAAAATCAATCAATCAATCAATCAATCAATCTGCTTCTACTACTTTTGAGGCAGGATGACCTTGGCCAAGGGCAGATTTAGTAGGAGTGGAAGAACATGGCAGATCCCTAAGGTTGCAGTCAGCCATGGTGGCTTAAAACCAAACATGAAAGGCAATATGGGAACTTACCTAAATGAAAAGGTGAGATTTTGTTCGTAGGAGATACTAGAATCAGGCAATACATCTACTTGGGTTTTGAAGTGATTGTAACTTGGCCCTGAAAGTTAGTTGTAATCTTAATGGCTCATCATAGGCAGGTTTCATCAATGATTCCAAAGCAGATTTTCTAGCCAATCTTTATGTGTATTTACTTGAGTAAATTCCAAAAAATGGTTGATCGTTTAAGCCAAAACATTTTTTTATCTATCATCAATTTCTCCCAAAGTGTGAATTTCAAACTGTAGTTTAAGTGCTTCTCAGAGAATATGCCTTTCATTAATTTAAAGGTGTTTTACTCTTCTTATAAATAGGCCATGAAAACAATTATTTTGTTCTATTCAGCCAAACTGATCTGCTTGCAATTTCCTGAACCAAGATAACATTTTTTACTCTTGCTGGAAAGAATGTTTTTCCTTTTCTTCCTTGTATATCCAAGCTTGTTATGTCTACTTTAAAATTTGATCTATTCAATAAAAACCCAGTACCAACTCATGATAAATTCCTTCTGTCTCCTCATAGCTCATTCATTTATTCATTCAGTATTTATTTTAATGAGGATGACAATGTTCATTAGGCACTCACTGATGCTTTTGGATTGTCAGTTATCTTGTTATATGTCTGATTTTTGTTCCTTTCAACTAGATTATAACCTGTGTTTCACCTATCTTTGCTCATTGTTTTAGCACCTAACTTCTCAGATACAGGAATACTTCAACAAAGTTATGATGGATTTGACTCCGATTTCAGTCTTCAGGTAAAAGAAAATGGGAACTTAACTATTTTTCTTTAACAAGGGTTAGAAGACAATACTTACCGTTGATTGAATGCTTCTTGTATATCAAGGTCTTTTCGTAAGTGGCCTCTAATCCTTGTGGCAGTCTACCAACATAAAATTTTGCTGGCCCCAATGTGTCTAGGAGGGAAGAGATTCTAGAAGAAAAGACATTACCTTGGGTTTCGCTTCTGGCCCCTTAGAGAACTGGCTCTGGAATCTAGGCCTACATGATTCTTAAAAATCAAGAGGATTCTCAACTATGGAGAGATTCTGTCTCTGCAGTTGTCACCATGACAGTTTCATTTATAGATGAACCAAGGGAAAAATATCTTAATGTCATTTGGAAAATGTCAAATTTGTCCAGTTCTTTCTGTTCTTTTGTCTTTTTATATTTCCTTAGCTAAGATTCCAATGAGATGTATCTTTTTTAGAAAACTGAAAGCCACAAAATAATAAGTATAACTCTCAGGCTGTAAAATAAAACCACTGAATAAAAGAAAAAAAATGTTAATAAAAAAAGAGAAAACTAACTTTAATCAGTGAATACATGCTAAATAATGAAGTGTTTTCTATATTGCTTGGCGTAAATTTATTCAAGACAGTCATACACACCAAAATATTGTATCTAGGTTATAATGACTAGATTTGTTATCATTGTTTTGCAACTGCAAAAACATAGGAAATCATTTTATATAATCAAGATGTATACATTGAAAAGAAGCGAGATGCTAAATTGACTTTCAAAGTAGCTGCTGCTCTTCATATATAATACAGTAATAAGATGAAGATTAACAATTAAGTAAGAATTTTACCAATATAAAAAAATTCTTAATTATTTGTGGTGGAGCATTTGTAATTACAGATCATTGCTTTTAATGAGTTCCTTTATAAATGGAAAGTTTTCAAATGATTTCTATAACTGTTGCCAATATCTGCAGAAAGTTGACCATAAGGGCTTCAATGCCTCAAAAGATCCAAGAAGAATGACATAAATGATAAAGGGTTAGTATCCATAATCTATAAAGAATTTATCAAACTCAACACCCAAAAAATAAATAATCCAGTTAAGAAATGGGCAGAAGACACAAATAGACATTATTCCAAAGACATACAGATGACGAACAGACACATGAAAAGATAATCAACATATCAAGGTAACACAAATCAAAACCATAATGAGATATCACCTCACACTGTCAGAATGGCTAAATTTAACAACACAGAAAACAGCAGATATTGGTGAAGGTGCAGAAAAAGGGGAACCCTCTTACACTATTGGTGGGAATGCAAATGGTACAGCCATTCTGGAAAACAGTATGGCGTTTCCTCAAAAAGTTGAAGATAGAACAACCCTATGACCCAGCAATTGCACCACTAGGTATTTACCCAGAGGTTACAAAAATACTAATTCAAAAGGGCACATGCACCCTGAAATTTGCAGCAGCATTATCAACAACAGCTAAATTATGGAAAGAATCCAAACATCCACCAACTGGTGAATGGATAAAGAAGTGGCATATTACTCAGTAATCAAAAATGATGAAATCTTGCCACCTGAAATGATATAGATGGAGCTAGAGTGTATTATGCTAAGCAAATTAAGCCAGTCAGAGAAAGTCAAATGCCATATGATTTCACTCATATGTGGAATTTAAGAAACAAAACAGATGAACATAAGAGAAGGGGGGAAAAAAAGAAAAAAGAGAGAGAGGGAGGAAGACCATAGAATACTCTTTAACTATAGAGAACAAGCTGAAGGTTGCTGGAGGGGAGGTGGGTTGGGGAATGGGCTAAATGGATGATAGGTATTAAGGAGGGCATTTGTGATGAGCACTAGATGTTATATGTAAATGACAAATCACTAAATTGTACTCCTGAAACCAATAGGAAACCAATATTATGCTATATGTCAACTAACTAGAATTTAAATAAAAATTTGAAACAAATAAACAACAAATCCAAGAAGAGATGGGCTCTATCAGGTATATGCTTGGTGAGGGGAAAAGGGAAATGATCTGCAGTCCCCCATCATAGCATCTAGAGAGGCACAGAGAACTTGGCTCTATATGAATAATTCAGGTTTTCTACTGAAGGACTCTAACTCAATGGGTAAAACTAGGAAATAAGTACCTCAAGGTCAATGATCCCAAAATGAAGGAAGAAGTTAGTAGCATATTAGAATTAACTGGGGAGACTGGGGGCATTTTACTAAGCTATTCTTTGTTCTCCAGAGATTTTGGTACTCCCACTTCCCTGCCAGTAGCTATTCATCAGTAGCTATTTATTGTCATAGTGATTCACTATTCTTAACATTCTGGTATGTTACAGATGAAAAAGTTATAGCTGATAATTACTAGTCTAGTCACTAGGGAAATGTGTAGCCAAATGAGTGCCATGGGCAATAGCATCCAGGTTGCAGAAAATGATGCTGATTTAAAGTAGGACTATAACCTTAGTCCATCCCCTATGAAGGAGGAATTGACAAAAGTAACAGGACACCAGACCCAGAATGAGAGGACTTGGGCAAGGATCAATTCCCAACAGTTTGTGTTTCAGGAAACAAAAGGTTTTAGAAGAAAGACTGAGGGTCAGAGGCTTTCACACAGACTCAGGACAACATCTAATTCCCAATTCACCAAATGTTGGAAAGATGCCCTATAATATATTTCTGAAATTGTTGGAATTAAATATAACTGATTCTGTAAATTGGGATAGTTGAGAAGGGTTGGGGGAAGGAGAACTTTGAGATAAACAACATAAAGGCTTGATCATGATCATTACTATGACAACAGAAAATCTCTGGGGAGCAAAATATTTTTGTAAAAATGTAGGAGAGTCAAAAAAAATAATGTTTACTGTCACTATTTCTATACAAAACTTCCCTGAAGTCCCAGGCACTGAAGAAAGATAAGGTAAAATGGAAATAATTATCAGGATTCAAAGGAAAAACAAAATTATTCTCTACAGGCAATAGGATTTTCTATATAGCAAATCAGAGAGACTCTGGAGATAAATGGTGAGAACTAATAAGAGAATTCAACAATGCTACTAGATATAAGATAAACACACAAAGAACAGCTGTGTTCCTGAATACTTGCAACAACTAATAAGAAATATTCCATTCATTAAAGAAACAATAACCATTAGGTATGTAAAGGAAAAAATAACAAAAAAAAATGTGGAAAACATGTATGGAGGAAATTAGTTCAAGAAGATAGGTCTAGGGGTGCCTGGATGGCTCAGTGGGTTAAAGCCTCTGCCTTCAGCTCAGGTCATGATCCCAGGGTCCTGGAATCGAGCCCCACATCAGGCTCTCTCCTCCGCGGGGAGCCTGCTTCTTCCTCTCTCTCTGCCTGCCTCTCTGCCTGCTTGTGATCTCTGTCAAGTAAATAAATAAACAATCTTAAAGGAAAAAAAAAAGAAGATAGGTCTAAATAAATGGAACTATTTATCTATACTATCATAAACATGCCAACTCTTCCCAAATTAATCTGAAAATTCAACCAAAAATTCCAAAAAGGAGTATCATAGATTTTTAAGAGCACAGAAAAGCCAAGAAATGTTTGAAGAATAATATTAGAGACAGCTGAGGATTCATTCTACCATATGTAAAGACTTACCATTAAGCCACAATAATTTGGTAAGGTAGTTTGGGCACAGATTTAGATTAAATAAGCCAACAACATAGAAATTGCAGCAAAACAAACTATACAGAGTTGAATAGTGCTCCCCTAAGAATCTCAGAATATAAGCTTATTTGGAAAGAGCCAGCAGATGTAAATAGTCAAAATGAGGACATACTGGACTGGACTGGGACCTAAGCCAATGAGCAGTGTTTCTATCAGAAGGTCATGTGAGGACAGGAGACAGTCAGGAGAGAATGCCATGTGATGATGGAGGGAGAAATTGCAATGATGCATCTACACAAAATGCCAAGATTGCTGGCATACACCAGAAGTTAGGGAGAAATGACGAAGTATCCTCCTCCAGAACCTTAGAGATAACATGGCCCTACCAACACCTTGACTTAGGACTTCTCACCCCCACAACTGAAATAATATATTTGTTTTAAGCCACATAGTTTGTAATAATTTGTTTTGGCAACCCTGGGAAACAAATACACAAGCAATCATATATATCAGATATTTATTTATTTATTTATTTATTTAAAGATTTTATTTATTTATTTGTCAGAGAGAGTGAGCTCAGGCAGACAGAGTGGCAGGCAGAGGCAGAGAGAGAAGCAGGCTCCCTGCCAAGCAAGGAACCCAATACAGGACTAGATCCCAGGACGCTGGGATCATGACGTGAGCCGAAGGCAGGCACTTAATCAACCGAGCCACCCAGGAGTCCCTATATCAGATATTTATACAGGGCTGTCACATTCCATAGCTCCAGGGCACAGCATTTACATTATATTCTATGTGCTCTAAGGTTGTGCCATTCACACAGCATATGATATGAATGGTGCCCCCTGGAGTTGTGCAGAGCAACAGCTCTCTTTATGTAGGACAGAGGAGGCAGTACAAATTATTGTGGAAAAGGCCAACTTTTGAATGATATGTGACAGAATAAGAGCTAGACATGTGGAAAAAAAATAAAATCAGAAGCTTGTCTCACATATAAAACAAACAAACCAAAAACAATTCTAGACAGAGTGATGGTCTCTCTAAACTTTATCCTTGATAAGGTTTGAAAAAATGTAAATTTTAAAAGAAATATTAAAATAACCTTATACCATTGTGATTGAAAATTATTTTTTTTAAAGATTTTATTTATCCATTTGACAGACAGAGACAGAGATCACAATTAGGCAGAGAGGCAGGCAGGGGGTGGGGGGGAGCAGGCCCCCTGTTGAGCAGAGCCATATGTGGGGCTCAATCCCAGGACCCTGAGATCATGACCTGAGCCGAAGGCAGAGGCTTAAACAACGAGCCACCCAGTGCCCCTGAAAGTTATTTCTTAAACAAAATACATGAAAACCCAAAACATTGTTTTGATAAATTTGAGTATATTGAAATCAAAAATTTCTCTATGACAAATACCATCATGAACAAAGTGAAAATACAAGCAACAAAACAGAAGACATTTGCATTATGTATTCATATCCAAAATAGTTAAAGAACCATAAATCAGTAAGAAAAGGTAAATAAGCCAAAAGAAAAAAAATTAGCAAAATGTATGAACAGGTAAGTGGAGAAAAGATACCATGTTTATGAAAAAATGCTAGGTATATTTTATGTTCAATAAAACTACTCTATGATCCAGTAATCCCAATACTGGCTATTTACCCAAAAAATACAAAAACATTAACTCAAAGAGATACATGCACCCTTACGTTTATTCCAACAGTATCTACAATAGTCAATTATAGGAGCAGCCCAAGTGTCCATCGATAGATGAATGGGTGAAGAAGATGTGATATCTCTCTCTATATACATACATATATATATATGATATCAAATATGCAATATTATATATTATATATAATAAAATATATAATAATATATTATATGATAATATAATACATAATAACATATTACTCAACAATAAAAAAGAATGAAATTTTGCCATTTGCAATGACATAGATGGAGCCAGAGAGTGTAATGCTAAACAAAATAAGTCAGAGAAGACAAACACCCTATGATTTAATTTATGTGTGGAATTTAAGAAACAAAACAAAAGAGCAAAGTTGAGAGAGAGAGTCCAACCAAAAAACAAACTCTTAAGTCTAGAGAAAAAAACTGATGGTTACCAGAGGGAGGTGGATGGGGAGAATGGGTGAAACAGGTGATGAGGATTAAGGAGTGCACTTGTGATGAGCACAGGGTGATGCATGGAACTGTTGAATCACTGTATTATACACCTGAAACTAATGTAACACTGCATGTTAACTCTACTGAAATTAAAATTTAAAAACTTTAAAAGATAAAATAAATTTACAAAACACATTTTTATGTTCAAGGAAACACACATTTAAATACATGAAATTCTATTTCATATCCTGAAGATTAAGAACTAAGATGTCTGATAAGACTAATAATTTGTTAGAATAAGGAAACATGCAAATTCTCATACATTGTAGTGTATGCTATTTTTATCACTACAACACTTTGTGAGGCCATTTGGCAATTCTGGTAAAGTTAGAGAAGTGCATTGCCTATTACCAACAAATCCAGTTTTAGGAGATCCTAGAGGAACTTGAACAGGGGCATAAGCAATCATGTAGAAGGAATTCATTGTGTGCCACTTGTAATGGGAAAATACTATAAATAATCTGAATGGCCATACATAAGGGAGTGGATAAATTTATAATTGAATATGTATTGTATGCTTACATAATTATTATGTGTTTATAAATGAGCTAGAACTGTGCTTACATGGAAAAGCTCTCTAAAGAATAATAATAATTGATTTTTAAAGGATACTGTAAGATATTCATACTGTATAGCATCACTATGCAGTATATTAAATCTTACAAAATAATACTAAACACTGAAAAATATGCATTGTTTCTGGATAAATACATTATGTTTTAATGATATAAAAATGGATTGGAAGGATTCATACTAACTTTAGGATAATATTCATCTATAAGAAAGATGAGCAAGGAATGAGATGAGGTGCCTTTAATTAGATATGTAATATTTTGATTATATTTTTAAAATCTAAAGTAAATATAAAAAATATTAACATTTATAAACTCTGGTGTTAGGAAGTACATGGATATCTGATATATCATTTTCTAGTCTTTTAGTGTGGTTGAAATATTTGGTAAATAAAATAGAGACAAAGAAAGAAAGGAAAAGGAGAAAGAGAGGAGGCAAGAGGAAAAGGAGGGAGGAAAGTGGATATGGTCTTTGGACACAGACAGCCCTGCAAGCTAATTGTGGCAGTGTGGTTTAGTAGAAGGAGCTTGGCTGTGGGCTCAAGTAGACTTAATTCTAGGTCCTTTCAACATTCAACTATCCTAGAACTCCATTTACCCACTTCTAAGATGGACAGATAAAATGTAACTGACCATGTTCTGTGAAGACTGTTGGGGAGGTATGTAAAATGCCCTATGCAGTGTCCACCAAGCACACAGAGTGCTCCCTGAATAATGCAGCCTCCTCTCTCTTCTTTTTAGCAGTGGGGAAAAAAAAAGTCTGCAGAAAGTATACCACCTTAATTCACTGGATGGAACTGAATTCCTCCTTCTGATGCAGTAAAAGTAATTTTGAAAAGAGATTAAATGCCTTTGGCATGAGCAAAGATGCAGACTATAGAGAAAATTGTAGGGCTTCAGCTTCCACCAAAGTATCCATTATAAAGGTAGGTGAGAAGTTCCCAGGGCTCTGCATTTCAGCTCAAGTCACTTATTTAAGGAGATCGTGGCACAGGCCCTTCACCCTTGGTCGTTAACGACCTTACTTTGAAGTACTGAATGGAACGTGCAGTAGGGTCAATTGCAGATTCAATGACAAGAATTAAAGCGCAAAGCTCCCTAATGAGATCTGTGCTTATTCCTTGTGGTTCAACGAACATGGGTGGTTAATAGTTTACAGCCTACAGGGTCAAACCCCTTGCAGAAGCAGAGTTAACTTGGGCATTCCCTGGGCTGTATAAACAACTGTCTGTAGTAAAAAGCTTGACCCTCCTTTTATCGTGCCAGGAAATTCTTGGAATGTAGCCACTGTCTTATATTTATGGTTCCAGAAGCATTTGACTCTGAAAAGTCTCTAATTCTGGAAAATGGCCACTGGTCAGTTGTGAATACACAAGCAGTGGGGGGAAAAGTCACCCTTTCGAAGGAGAGTGAGGACAAAAGGAACAGCTTGTGAGGCTAAAAGTGTGGCAAGAATGATGTCTACCTCTTCTAGAGGAAGTGTATCTGCATGTTTAATACATACATACCAAAGTCCTATATGTGTATTTCCACAAAGAGAAACTAAAATAGTAAAACGTGCTTAAACATATAATTTTTTTAATTTACCTTTTGTCCATATAAAAAAATTGTGGCTTATAGTATTTAGCAAAATAGTAGAATAATACAGTCTAAACTTACATAAGCTTCTGTCCCTGTGTAAACTTATTTTTTTGAGCTCTTAGAACTGAAGGGAACCTTGAGGTCCTTTCATCTATTTCTCTCTTCTTTTGCACTAACAGGGATCTTCAGGGCAACCCAGGCAATTGTTCACCTTATTGTTTAAAAAAAAGAAAGAAAGAAAAAAAGATTTTTAAAACTTCCTTGGATATACATATCTCCATGTCTAAAAAAAGAATAAGAAAAAAAATCCTCCATTCTGAAATTCATTACCAATCCTTTCTAAAGGATTTTTAAATTAAGCATAGAGAATCACATAAGATAGCTAATAACTGAATCAGAGGTAGTGGTTTCATACATTTTCCAAACATCTTGTCTCCAAGGTAAACTATTACTTCCTGACAGGCTGGAGGGCTAGAGAGAAGTGAGAAGATGGAAACATGATGAAGTCACATCCAAGGATGAGGTGGCCACTGGCTGATGGATCGATTCCGACAAGAATAAAACAATTCATAGAAATCAATGTCACCGGCCCACAGGTGCATCTCACAACTGCTGCCGCGCTGGAGATGAGTTGCAAACACTGCATTCTTTTCTCAATAACACTAGCGTCCAATAGTCAGATATTACCTTTAAGCCTGACTTCCACAAGGGGTAAAGGGGAACGCCCCTGAACTCCATAATAAAAAGTCACCCAGACATCTTCAGCAGGTTATTCCAGTCTACAAAATCCAGGCAGGTGAGGAAGCAATCAGAGGCATCTTGGTAGAAATTGAGTAAGGGACAGACTGGGCTAGAAAGGGAGAGGTTGATAAAGAGCCCTGTGATCGGGATCACAGAAATCCCAAAAATGTGGAGGCACGGGAGCAAACCTGAGCACCCTGCTCAGCACCTCGGGGTTGGTGTCTTTTTTTATGATAATCACTTGTGACCAACAAAGAATAACCAGACCCGGGATGCCTGGGTGGCTCAGTGGGTTAAGCGGCTGCCTTTGGCTCAGGTCATGATCCCAGCATCCTGGGATCGAGTCCCACATTGGGCTCCTTGCTCAGCAGTGAGCCTGCTTCTCCCTCTGCCTGACACCCTGTCTGCCTGTGCTCGCTCCTGCGCTCTCTCTCTATCTGACAAATAAATAAATAAAATCTTTAAAAAAAAAAAAAAAAGAATAACCAGACCCTAAAAAGGAAGTGAGCCATTGAAGGTGTGATCACTAGTCCCTGCTCAATGGTGCTATCAATAGAGATGCTAAAAGAACTTAAGTTCCCAGGTTAGCTTTCTATTGAAGACCAACTTTGAATGCCCTCAGTGGCAACCCTGTAGGGTCCAGCATTTTCTGTATCTTTGTTTAAACTTTTATGGCTTTACTCACTGTCCTTTGTCTGAGATGTTCATTGATGTTCATTCTTCGACTCCTTGAGACAAGAACCTAGCTCTCCCACTTCAAAATAACTGGTATTTTGCTAGGAGTTTCTAGTATTATTCAAGGAAATGTGAAATCTCCTTTTCAAGAGTATTTGAAAATATCCATCTACACAGAAATGCTGTCACCTGGGAAGTGGCCCAAGTTTGAACAGTGGAGACCCATTATTATAAACCTGTTCAAAGTGGAACCTCCCCAAACCTGGCCCGGTGTCACACATTCTGCACTTTTGGTGGGTTAAAAGACCCAAGCAGGGTTTGTAATAGAAGGAAACTTAGTTCTCCACCCAGTGGGACCCAGCAATTAATGAATTCACACATGGTGGCCCTTTCCTGCTTCAAGTTGGCTTCCACTACAACCCCTGTGTCTGCTTCCTAACATCTTAGTCCTATCTACACTACCATCAGCACAGCAGTCTGAGGGGAGTTAGGGCATCCTGGAGCCAACTGCCCTGAAGAGGCAGAATATTCAGTAATACCAGTTTCTGTTTCCTGAGCAGCCAGTACATCCCTAATACTGGGCATTAGGCTGCGTGTCCGTATTTGATCCTAATAACGAAGTATTAACATTATACTTTTTTTTTAAAGATTTTATTTATTTATTTGAGAGAGAGAGGGCAATCAAGCACAGGGAGTAGCAAAGGGAGGGAGAACAAGCTGACTTTGAGCTGAATTCGGAGCCCGATTCAGGACTCAATCCCACAACCCTGGTATCATGACCTGAGCTGAAATCAACAGTCAATTGCTTAACCGACTGAGCCACCCAGGCTCCCCTAGTATTATTTTCATTTCAAGAAGAAGGAAACTCAGGCCTAGAGAAGCTAATTTATTTAAGGATATGCAGTGAATAAGAAGAGCTGGGAATCCAACTTTGGGAAGTATTATTACCTTCAAGTTCATATTCTTAATACCATGTTCTACTGCCTATATTTAATAAGACGTTGCCACGGGATAGATATGGAAAGTTGCACCAAAATCTCTATGAATCTCGACCTTTTTATGCATAAAAGTTCTCTTCCTTTCTTCAAAAGAATTTTAATAAGTCTATGTAAGACACCCAGGCTGCTTACTGTGTTACAGAACCTGGGCTGGATTCTGGCAGAAGAACCAAGGGGCACTCGGAGACTTTGGAGGATCAGAGGTTTATGTAACACCAGTGGGAAAACACTACATTGCTCTCCAAAGGTCTGAGCCCTGGGCATAAGCAGGGAAGGAAATATATATTCTTCTACTTCCACATACTTGGTACTTTCGGTGCACAAGGGAAACGGGGTAGGAAAGAACCTGGAAGGGCTTTGAGACAGGGACTGGAATTCCCTTGCTAGTTTGGTTGGCCATCTTAGAGTACAGTTTTTCCCTACCAACTGGAATTAATAAGTGTACAAAATAGGAGGGGGAAAGGTAGAAAGAAAGAAAGAAAGAAAGAAAGGGAGGGTGGTGATGAAGTTCTAGAACCTAGGTGAGGTTTGGTGGGGTGAGGTCCAGAGCCAACGGCTAAAAAAGAATTCTTAAGACATCTCTGTTGCAAAAAAAGGTGGTTTATTAAAGCACAGGGACAGGACCCGTGGGCAGGAAGAGATGCTGCCCTGGGGATGTGAGGAGTGGTCTATTATATACTAGTAAGTTGGGGAGGGGATTAGGGATGATGTAAGTTTCTAAGGAATTTTGGAAGCCAGGTCTCCAGGACCTGGAGGAGCTAGCTATTGTCTGGGGAGAAGGTTATTCATTACCAATAATAAAAACTTCTTGTGAGACCCTTTAGAAGTATATCAGTGGGCCATGTGCTTGGGAATGATTGTTGACAAGATCTTGGAGGTTTAGAGATAAAGTTTCCTAAAGGAATTGTTAAAGTAGACTTATAGGATCCTGGTTGGGGGTAGGGGGTTGGTCAGGCTAGGATTGTCCTTTGCCCTTAGCAAAACCTTAAGGTGGAGATCACTCTTCCTGTTTTAAGGGCTTGTCAGTAGGTAAGGAAATTTAACTTTATTTACATTTCCTTCTGCCTCAGCCTCCTTCAGTTTTATGGAGGGGGGGTCGACATTAGGGCTTGAGGAACTGAGTTACTTGTCTCTGGAAGTTGGACTATTGATAACATAGCTTCTTTGTTGTAAATCACTAGGACATTTGTAAACCAAGGAAGACTCCTGTCTTGCAGGACTGTGATCCCTACAAGTTAACTATTTGTTTTCTTTTTAGGCCAGCCAGGAGTACCTAAGGAATGCCACACATGTCACTGGGGGGGGGGGGGGCGTGTAAGGTGCCAGCTTTTGCCCTGTCCTCGCCAGCCTTCTGCTCCCTCATCAGAGGAGGGAAGGAGGGAGGAAGGAAGGAATAAAGAAGAGAGATAGGAGTGTGAGGGTGAAAAAGATATCTTTGTTATGTTAATGAGTAGGCTGGACAAGTCCCAAGATCACCTAAGGGTGGAGGCGGGTTATCTTGAGGAAATAACTGAGTGATTAGAAGGTTGGAGCTTTCAGTACCATCCCCATAGCCCCCAAGAAAGAGATGGGATCTGGAGGTTAAATCAATTGCCAATAGTGCAATACTTGATCAGTATTGCCTATGTCATGAAGCTGCTATAAAATCCCAGGACAGGGTTCAGAAAGCTTCTGGCTGGTGAACAGGTGGAGGTACTAGGAGTTTGGCCCGCCTAGAAAGGGCATGGAAACTCTGAGCCTTTTCCCTATACTTTTCCTCATGCATCTCTCCCATCTGGTTGTTCCTAAGTTATTGCCTTTCATAATAAACTGTAAACCAATATTCTAGTAGGTAAAATGATTATCAGAGTTCTGAGAGCTGCTCTAGCAAATTAATCAAATCCAAGGTGGGGGTCACCGGAATCTCAGATCTACAGTGAACAGTGAGAGGCACAGATGACTGCCTGGGCTTGCAACTGGCATCTGAAGTGGGGTTGGGGCAGTTTGGAGAGACTGAGCCCCCGACCTGTGGAATCGCCGCTATTTCTGAGTAATTGTTTCAGAACTGGGTTGCATTATAGGAAATCCAGCCAGCATCCACACAGCATCGCTCATGTATTGGTGCGAGGAAGTGTCTCCTGACGACAAGCACATGTTGGAATTGGGTCCAAGAAGCACAAAAAAACCATTCCTGGCAATGGGGACACCAAATGCAAAATCCCTCAAAATGGGAAGAAGTCAGTGTAGCTGGAACAGAATCTCAAGTAGGAAAGTGAGGGGCATGAGGCGAGAGGGTTCTGGAGGTTATTCTGGGAGTTTGGATTCAAATCTATCCTATCCTATTAATTCAAAGGATCTTGATCTATTGCCTAAATTTATCAATACAGACAAGATTCCTGGAAACAGTAATGAAAATGTCTGATGTAGAAACCTAGAGATGTAGAAATTGAGGGTGAGAGTGGAAATGCTTTGGGAAAGCTGAAGTTTTAAACCAGTTTAGGGGCACCTGGGTGGTTCAGCTAGTTCAGTGTCTGCCTATGGCTCAGGTCATGATCTCAGTCAGGGTCCTGGGATCAAGTCCTGTGTTGGGCTCCCTGCTCAGCCGGGGTCTGCTTCTTCCCTCTTCCTCTGTGCTCTCTCTCTCTCTCTCAAGTAAATAAATAGAATTAAAAAAATAATAATAATAATAAATTTTTTTAAACTCAACTTATTGTGAATATTTTTGGGGGAAGGGGGTGTTTGTTTTACTTTGTTTTGTTTTGCTTTTGCTCTTCCCTCTTTCATTGGAAGAAATACACAGACTGAGGTGGCCACCGGTAAGGTACATTATTCCAAGAAGAAGCCCTGAAGGTGTTGTGGCGCTCTAATGCCAGGCTCCTAAAACCTTCATTAATTCATCTGACAAAGTTTTATTAAACGTGTGACAGTCATTGACCCAACTGGCCTTATGTTCCTCGCTCATGGTACCCTGTTATTTTGTGACTTAGTATTCTCTGCCCCCAACAGCGTGCTCAATTACACAATTCCCCAGTTTCCTTCCCACATAGGGAAAACTGTATGACCCAGTTCTGGAGAGCAAGATGTAAATGGAAGGTTTCTGGAAAAAAGATGGCTTACCTAATATTAAAGTGCCTTGCAGACCTCTCACTATAGGGGTCATAACTGACTGAGGCCCCATCTGTCGCACTCTGAAATTTATCTTAGTGTTTCCCAGGAGTCCATGCTATCCCTGGCTTGCTTCCAGATCACAACCCAGTGGGTCAGGGATATTCCTGGGAGACTGGAGACTCTGATGGGTGACTTTGGCCCAGGGTTCCCTGACACTCTTACCAGACTGGATTATACCAGTCTGGTAAGGACACACCCATCCAACTTTCCTTCTGTCTCCTTCACTCAGAATCAGACTTGTATTGTGATCTGACAACTGCCATACACCGTTTTCCCCACATTCTCTTACAGGCTTTTCATGATGAATACTATCTTGGCATCTACTTCTCACAGGTCCCAGGCTAACACAGAACATATGTAATGTATGTTATGTTATAAGAAAATCTCCAGGATATATTAAGTGAAAAAAAAAATCAAGGTTTTTTTACATATTACATACGTAATATGTGCTACCTTCTGTGTTAAAATGAAGGAGAGATAAGAATAATATGAATGTGTATTTGTTTTTGTATGCAAATACAATGGTTATTTATGATGGTGCGTTAGAGCAGGACCTGGAAAACAGATGGAAAATGAAGAGGAGAGGGAGGGATTCTCTATCTTTATATACATTTTTGGTTTTTAACTAAGTGAAGATGTTATATGTACATTTTTTTAAAGATAAAAGAGTCGATGTCTTAAGAAACTAATACAGACTTTCTGGGTTCTGATTGCTCTGGAACATGTGACCCATATTCTTAATAAGGCAATTTAAGAGTTGGAAAAGCTTTTATGAGCTATAAGGAGACATCAGTTACTCAACGCGGTTGCATGCTAGAGCCCCAAAGCAGCAACACTCCTCAAGAAGCTGAGAAAACTATTTAGCACCCTTCTAACAGGATTCTGCCACCACTCCCAGTACACACAGCCACATCAACAGAGCCTCTGTTCAGAATCTGAAGTTAACGTCTTCTGAATCCAGTCCTGCTTAAGTTTAAATATGTGGTCATAAAACCTCTCATTCTAATCCACAAATCCTAAAGATAGCAGGTCTCACGATGACCTGGATGAATTTCCACTCGAGGAGGTGATTGCTTAACAAGAACCAGTGCTGTCTCCCCTGCTGGGCACATCATTAGGAGCTCTGAGATGGGCTTTCTCATCTACCTCCAACCCATTTGCGAGACTATGATGCTTGTAAGAATGGATGTCAAATTATTGATAAAAATGCTTTATTAATAGTCCTGATAAAAGTTTCATTAAGGCTTGGTAAATATTCGGTGGGTAGACAGTTTTGGAGGAAAAAAAAAAGTATTTATGGTCTTTTGTGCATTTCACATTAGGACTGATGGGGAAATTTATTTGATTGGGGGAAACAGGGTGAGTAACTTATATTGTCAAGGTTAAATCTTTCAAAATTTCAGGAATTCATTTAATATATTTGGAAAAAGAGACTGTAGGTGGTTTTAAGAGTAATGGTGTAGGATATTTAGACTATATAATTACTCTTTTTTCCAGTTCTCTAAAAAGTCTCTGTCATGTCTCCAAAGATGAATCCTGTGTATTATAAAGTAGCTGTGTTCTGTTAAAAAAAAAAAATTATCTGGAGCCCATTTCCCTATTAACTCTGCGAAGAACTTTAGAGGCTTTTTTGAGGATGATATTGGGAATAAGGGTTACTCTTTACTGAGCCCCTACTATGTTCTAGCCCCTGTTAGTATTTTGTCCAAATTTCATAACTACACTATGAGCTAGGTATTATTTTTTTGCAGATGAAGTTCTAAAATCAAGTAACCCAGACGGGGCAGAACAAGATTCAAACTCAGGGCAACATGGCTACAAAGCCCACACTCTTTCCCCTGTATGAATTGCCTTACAGCACAAACAAGGGGCATATACCCCTCATGGTATCTGCCACAAAACAGATGACTGGTATTTGTGCTTTATTCTCTAGGCATGGAATTCACCCATCTATCCAGAAGTTGTCCTGACGGTTGTATTTCTGTTCACCCCAGTTGGATTTGCGGTGGATCCAGGGAAGCCCAGCAGGTGAATGCCCTCTTCCATGTCATTTGGGTCATATTTTCCAGCCAGATTGGAACCAGTACCACTGAGTCTCACTCTTTGAGGTGAGGCTTCCACATTGTAGGAGAGACAGAGTCAGGCCTGCAGCCTGACTTCCTGCCTTGCAGGAAGACTTTCTCCATCAACATCAGAAAACAAATGTTCCACAGACAAGACTGTTCAGCACACCTCAAAGGCATCACCATGGCCCAGCTCTAGTTACAACCCACCAGGGCTTCCAAGGAAACCTGAGTTCATAGGATGTTAATAAGAGCCTCAGGGAGTTAAAAACATAGGAATGAAATAACTCAGAATCCCTACACTGGGACACCACATATAGTGGGAGTACCACTATATGGTATGCTATTTTACTACATAACACCCTGCTACATGGCAATTAAAAAAAAAAAAACAAAAACGGGGCGCCTGGGTGGCTCAGTGGGTTAAAGCCTCTGCCTTCGGCTCAGGTCATGATCCCAGGGTCCTGGGATCAAGCCCCGCATCGAGCTCTTTGCTCAGCATGGGGCCTGCTTCCTCCTCTCTCTCTGCCTGCCTCTCTACTTGTGATCTCTGTCTGTCAAATAAATAAATAAAATCTTAAAATAAATAAATAAATAAATAAATAAAAACCACCAGAATCCAGAAGGTGTGTTCAAAATGAAAAGTAAACACATTATTATTTTTTTGCATACCCTTCTATCTTAAACTTTGTAATCATGTATAAAGACATATCCTTCATACAATACTCAATATTCTGCATCTTGCACCAGTCAAGGTTCCAGGTTGTAAGCAACAGAAATCTGTCTGATTGAAACAGATGACGTTTACACAAGGTAAAATGGACACTTGAAGAACTGAGAAGGCCTGAGCACCAGGCACAGAGCCCTCCCCATCGGGGGCATTCTGAAACTTCCGGGTGAAGCTGTTCTGCTCAAGACACCACTGCTGGATGCTTGGGGCCACTGGGACTTCCTCAGTTGCCATCTCAGAGACTGCCTGAGCCTTATGCCTCCTCCAGAAACATTGCCTCTGTTACCCCTGCAGGAACAATGAGCCGCCTCTCTCAGCTGCCTCATCAGAATAGACTCCTCACCCCTGCTTCTTTGCCTCACAAGCTATCTGTGGTCATTTGTTCTGAATGGGAGAGTCTAAGACCGGTGCCCACATCACAGTGAAGGGAAGCTCTCCAGAAACCACAAAAAGCCACAGCCCCTTACTGGTGAGGATCTTTCCTCCAAATTATTATTTTAAGTCAGTGTGAGTAAGGGACAGGTGGGGCTAGGTTGGGAGAGTTAGATAGGGGACTATGTGGTCAGGCTCACAGAAATCTCCCAAATCTGGAGGTGTGGGGAAACCGGGGACAAGGGAACAAACCAGACCATCTTGCCCTAGGCATGCAAAGAATAACCAGACCCTAAAAAGGAAGTAAGGCATTGAAGGTGTTATCATTAGTCCTTGCTCAATGGTTATCAGTAGAAGTGTTGTAAGGATTTAAGTTCCCTGGTTAACTTTCTATAAAAGACCAACCCTCAAGACCCTCATGGGCAACACTATCACGACCCCTTTCACTCCTGAGAGCTTTTTCTGTAACCTGTTTAATAAACTTCAATTGTTTTACTCACTCTCTGTTGTACAAGAGATTCATTCTTTGACTCCATGAGACAAGAACCTAGCTCTCCCGCATCAAGTGTAACCTGGAACATACTGATTTCAAGTCAGGAACCAGCTTTTCTGTTAAAGGCTGGGTTCCTGGAGAATAGTTGGGGAAAGAAGGAAAAAGACTTCTTTTGTTGAGTCTAATATTTAACCTTACGATGAGAATAATGCTGCATAAAAGTGTCTCCCTTATTAAAGCTCTCCAATAATTATCAATTTTATCCCCTTCCCACCTTCTAAAGTGGGGCAGTGAGGAGACACAAGACCACACCAGTTCAACAGCACTACCGCATTATCCTGTGCTTTGACATCAACAAAATAATGTGAAGCTGGGCAAACGGGAAGAGGTGACTTTGCTTGTTTAAGGTGAAGTTCGGTTTGCAACATGCCTGCAAGTATCCAGATCGGGGGCAGGTGGGTCATATATCAGTGTGCTCAAAGTGGGGTCCCCAGGCCGGCAGTGTAAACATTACTGGGCAACGTCATAGAAGTGCAAATTCTTGAGACCCATCCTGGACATTCAGAATCAGAAGTTTGAGGGGTTGGGAAGAAGGTCCCAACAATCCTCTTTTATTAATTAATTTTTGAATTTTAACTTTAATGAATGAACTAATTCATTCATTTATTTATTTGAGAGATAGAACACACAAGGGAGAGAAGAGACACAGGGGAAGGGAGAGGGAGGGAATCTCAAGCAGACTCCCCACTGAATGCAGAGCCCGACTTGGGGCTTGATCCCACTTCCTTGAGATCGTGACCTGAGCCAAAACCAAGAGTCCCACGCTCCACCGACCGAGCAACCCAGGCGCCCCCAACAATCCACTCTAAAGACACCTCCAGGCAATTCTAAGGCAGGTTAGCGTTGAAGAAGTGTGCCGAGTAGAGAAAAGCTGCCGCACGTGAGCGTTTACCTGTCTAGTGTCAGTCTCTGTGTGCATCTGGCCTCACAGAAGACAGAGGAGCAAAAGCAGCCACAAGTAGTGCCTTGGATAAGCTCGCCCTGCCCAGGGCTCATGGTAAACTGCCAAAGAAAATACCTGGAGAGAATTTGACTTTCACCCAAGTTCTTGCAAGTTTTGCTGTGACTGTATCTCAGACATACCTATTTAAGAAAGGGGTGTTCAAGGCACACCTATTTACACATCCACATAAGGAACTGTGGCCATCAGTAGAACCACCTGCAGCGCGTAGCTGTCCAGGGGAAGTGAGAGATTAGCCTCCATTAAGTTTGCTCACTGTGTTGCAACTCTATTTTTGGACTTTCCTTATCACAGCGTGACGTCCATTTGCACAACCGCATTTTTCCAGTGACTGAAAAGTGATCGCCGCAGCTTGGCAGCCTATACTGCAGCACGATCATTTATTTCTCACAGCACTCTATCCTGGACATTCCCATTGAGCACAGAGCCTTTGAAGTCCATGGTGCATATAATTCAGCTGACAGTGAATTGGATTGGAGTCCATCTAAATAAAGCCCAAGCCTGAGCAGGCATCAAAATATCTCCCCCATAATTGGCAAGCACTATTATTCTACTGAACTATTTTTTTTTAAAGAGAGACATTTTCTTGGCTACATATTTTATCGACTTTTGCTATAATGAATTTCTCTTTACTTTTGAAGGTGTTTTGTTTTTTTCTGAGTCAAAATCTTCTTCCACTCTAACAAGCTCTCAAACTTTGCCTCGGTTTATGTTTACCAATTTGCCCACTGGAAAAAACACAGGGATATTTTTAATTTCTCAGGCTTTTTGACCTATGAAGATCCCTTTGGTGTCCCTTGAGCCTTTCTGTCCAATTTGCTTAAATCCTTTTTAATTTGGGGTTCATTTACTTAATGTTCGATGTCTGCATTGACTTCCTAAAGCTAATTTCAGAAGACAGGGGCAGTTCCAGGAGAGAGCTTCTTCTCTGAATGGTCCTATAAAAATGAGAGAGGATGGGAGGGAAATTTGGAAAGATGGAGACCAGGGATGCTAATTTATTGTATTGGTTATGTGGTAAACACTGAAATAGCCATAACAATAACCCATCGCTTTCTACTTCTTCCCCTCACGGACCCTAAGTTAGGATATGAAACATTCTGCCTATGTTAGTATGTTTAACTCTGTGTTGCAATATAAGTAAACCTAGCCTAAGAAACACCTGAGGTAATTTAATAATAAAGCAGGACACAGAGGATGCTAACGGTTGGCACTAGGGCATAAAAACACAGAGAATATAAAATGTAATAGCAATTTCAAAATGTAATACAATTGCATGAAAATGCAATTAAATCAGGTTGGATAAATAGCTTCCAGGATATAATAGCAAGAAGAGAGAGTTCATTTCAATGAAGTGAAAATGGCAAAAAACTGAATAAATAATTTAAAGCTGGAAATGAAAAAAGTTCCATGTGGAGTTTAGGAGACAATTGAGCTCATCTGACCTTGTGCAAGTCAGTTAACCTCCTGAGGCTTTATTTTCCTTATTAGAAGAAGGAGGGGACAGGAGGGAGGGTTAGGCTATGTGATCTCAAAGGTCTATTCAAATTCTAAATTTTCCTCCTGGGCATGGGAGGGAGTGGAAATGTAAGGCACAACACAACAACATTAGTGGCTCTGGAAAAAAACATGCCCTTACACAAACTTTGAATTTGTGTTTCGTATGAAACATTGATTTTATTTGCTGGGATCTCTTATTGTTCTTTATAAAAATAAAAGATAAGAACAAATGCCTACAATGGCTGAATTTCCGTTTCACTGTTAGTCTGGCTATAGTTTTCCCTTATCTAGGGTTACAAAAAAGGTGGTCTGCATATAGATCAAACAGCTCCTGTGGATAATGTTAAGCAGAAGTTTTGGGCTCAATCACTCTCTTCCCTTTCTGCCCTTCTGCCACTTTTCATTCACCTGATCCTCCAGGGTAGGAAAGTGAGCTGGTGGGTGCTAATCAGTGGATAGGGAAGGGGGAAGCCTGCATTATTGCAACCCGGATGGATCATGGATCACTGGTCAAGCAAGCAAGGACTCCAGTTAGAGATTTAATTCATTTAACTACAAAGACATGGTGAGGGAAAGGAATGCCCTCATGCAACACTTATAGACAGCAGTCAATCACAGACCAAGGAGGAAATGTTGCATTTATAATGCTTATTTACAGTGCAGGATAGTCAGAAGAAAGGCAGACAGGGGCAAGGGGCCCCTTCCTAAGAGGAAATTACCCTTAAAAGGAAAAAAGACCCCATCCTGGTATTCTACACCACCTTGGAAGGAGCCCTTCACCCTTTCCCACATGAACAACTACCTGATAGGTAGATGAGCAGGTAGACAAAAACCTGATTGGGGAACAGGTGTGTGGAGGGTTAACCAGATTTAAATAGCCCACCAACATTCTCCTAAAAACCCCTAGACTTAGAAACTCCTGTGGCAACCTTCTGGGGTCCCCTCCCTCGTTGAGAGCTTTGTACTGGCCCAATAAACTTTGCTTTGTTGCCTACCACTCTTTGTCTGGTCTACCTCTTCATTCTTCAAAATGGCTGGACCAAGAACCGCGGGCACTAAAAGAAAAGAAAACCTAAAACATTTATAAATCCACGGGATCTGGAGAAAAAAACAAAGAGGTGTCTTTTTGGCCCACATTATGCTTTAGTAGAAATAAAAAATAATCAATACTCTGTTCTTCATTGTATTTTGAGGATCTATTTTCTACCCTCCTTTACTCCCAAGTAGCTAATCAGTAAACATGAAATTTAAACCCAACCTCTGTAAATGAAAGGCTGTTGACTATGTCCAATGGTTTAATACTTTAATTCCTGATTGAAAATGCACCTATTTGCCAGTTATGTGATAATTCTAACTGTTGGAGATGGTTTAATAACATTAAATTTCTCCTTAGTTGAAGGAAGACAGAGGGTGTCCTGGAGATATGCATCACTGCAACGTGATGCCAGGAGACCAGGTGATGAATCCTGACATCAGCTCCCTGCATTTAAATCTGGGTCTGTCACCAGCTAGACCCCAAGACCTGACTTCTACTGCCCCCGGGTCTATACTCACCCACTTTTGTCCCACATTTTTTCTTAAACTTTTCTTTCCAGATTATCTCTTAATTCAGGTAAATGGAAAGTAAAGCCACCTCTTGAGTGGTAGTGGCTGCCCTCACAAGACCTTCAGCCATCCCAGACCACCCAGAGCAGTTTGAGCTTAAACCCTGACTCTCACCTGCACAGAGGGACCATGGAGTGACCTCTAGAATGACCAACAACTACCTTTACCTCATTTTAAGACTAAAACCTCTGCCCCAGAAGGAGCACAAGCCTCATATACATAATATACCATGTGTGTGTTAAGTGTGTTTCCTGAAGGCACACGTGACCTTATGCCTGCCTCTATATATGATGATAAGGCTTCCTTATCTAAATAGTTACCCTAACTCTAAATAAATTGAACCCATCCACTCTTGCTCTGGGACTCATGGCTTTGGAAGTTGTTCCCCACAATCTCTTTATTTGCTGCAAATAAAGTTTTCTCTGTGCAACAACTTAAGAAAGGAGAGGACTCACTTTGGTTCGGATATAGGTTCCTTCCTAGCTATGTGACCCAGGAAACATGCCTAGGTATTAGTGTTCTCAAATGTAAAGTTGGTAATATTAACAATAGCACCTTTCTCATAAATGTATTATGGCGATTAAATGAGCTACTAGAGGACAGATGTTTGGAACAGCACCTGGAACATAGTTAAGTACCCTGTGTGAGCAATTATCACAAGAAAGAGGCTTTGGGAGAGCCAACAGTAGCAATAAGAATAGTCCCATATCTTAATTTCAGGACACAAATAGTTCTGAATTATGTGCAAAAGTCACAATTATAGCATATCTGTCTAATATCTTGTCCTTCTAGATAAATATTCTCCATCCCCAGTTGTATTATAGATTATTTGCAAAGGTGTTTGAAAAGGAATCCTGTGTGCATATATTATGAGCTATTGTTGGTGTTTTGCTTATGGGAGTCAGACTGGGGAAATTACAGTACGTTCCCAACAGAGACACTTGAGTTTGCCTGCTTCTCTTCAGGATGCAATAACATACTCCGGTTACCAAGGATAACAGGAGTTAATCTTACAAGAATACAAGGAAGAAATGTAGCTTAGGAAGATGTCTAGCTTTAGAAAACAGAGCTTATGAAGATCTGAATCATCATTCAGAAGAGAACAACAATCTAGAAGTTTCCTTTTCTCATGACGCAGCTTCTCTAGCTCCCATTTCTCTTTCCACTTGTTTCCACTGCTGTTTGAAAATCCCACAAAATATGATTAGTTTAGTTAGGTTTTGCGTTTCATTTTTGTAGGAGAAAATGCATCATTTGACAGAGTTTCTAATCCAAAGCCTCCCATCAGATCCCCCTCTACCTTCTTCGTAGTCTTAAATTCAGGCACCAATCCCTGCTCTAATTGGTTGTGCTCAGTGCAAGAATCTTGCAGTATAAAGCACAGCAAAGCGTATGCAGGGAATGGTTCCTCTGTTGTATAGTTCAGAAGGTGGAGGCTATGGGTGTGGCAGACATTCGTAATGTCATGAACATCTTTCTAGTGTGAGACCCACAGGGTCTTTGAGAGGCTGGACTCGGATTAGGTGCCCTATCTTGCTTTATTGATCAAGATAGGCTAAAAAGCAAATGTAAGTGGCCTATAAATAAATTATCTCTAATTCCCCACTATTTTGTTGATTTCTCCAAGGCACAACTAACTGAAGTAGGTGTCTTAGCATTAAAATTAACAATGAAAAAAAAAAATCCTTATAACTTTGATGCAGATGAGTTATACAGGATTTTACAAAAACGTATAAACCAAGGTAAGCTAAGTTACTAAACCAAAAATAGCTGAATTACTCCTAATAAGTATTATTATGAAGCAGGTTCTTTTCAAAAGAAAGAAATCTGCCTCTTAAGTTAAAACTTTAGAGTATAGAAAAGGCCAAAACAAACAAACAAATGAATAGGTGCAGGCTGTGGCCATATTACTAATAAGACTTTACCTCTCCAGGTTTCACTTGTGCTCCTCTCAGAACCAAGTTTCACAGGGCTTCAAAATATGCAAAACACATGAGATTTATCCCACTTGGAAAGCCAAAAATTTACACACATGAAGATACTGGGTATTATGACATTGAATTTGTAATTTGTAATTATATTATGAGTAAGCATCTGTATCAATGACATGGTTTGTGAATTCTCCAGGACGGTGGTTTTCAGTGCTGACTCTAGCTTAGACCCACCTGAAAAGCTTTTAAACCATGCCAATGGCAAGAATATATGATTTAATTGAGTGAGGTAGTTTCATACATTGATATTTTTATTAAGTGGGAACATTTATCAAAGTTCCCCAGGATTCTTATATGCAACCAGCACTCAGTGAAGTAGAGTAGATTCCTGTGAACCAGAAGAGTCTGAAAAGACTGTGAGAAAAGGTTTTAGAAAAGAACTTTAAAGGAGTCTATGAATGTAAAAGAGGGAAAGTTTATTCTAAGATGAGGAAAGTTTGAGCAAAATTGGAAATCATGTTGTGATAAGTGATATGTTTTGTGACTGTGAAGTAGTTATGGTGGAGCAGGAGTATAGAGAAACACAAACAACAAATCGAGGATTTGGAGCTTAACAAACAAACCAGGGAGACTAAAGCAGAGACAGCAGAGGCCTTCAAAGGAAAAGCCAACAGGACTCTCAAACTGATTAGATATAGCTGCTGAAGGACTGAGACATCATCAATTCACTATTGCTTTGAAGATAGGAAACATTTTTTCATTCCAAGGGATTCTCTGATTCCATTCAAAGCTCAGAAAAAATATATCAATTTAATGTTTGTCTGTATGCCTAGAGTATCTAGTTAATGCTTGGCCACAATGTCACCCCCCACTGGGGGGTTCTACTCTGAAGTCTATGAAGTCTTTAATATTGGGAAGTCAGGAAATAAAAAATAAATTATAGTTATTTCCTATCTTTCAAGTTCATCTAAAATGAATAATATTTGTACTATACATCATGTACAAGGACATACTCTTTCTTGAAGCTTTCTGTGTCATTTATAATTGGACTTCTATTTGGGTAGCTTTTGGTCTAGGTGCAATATCAGAAGGCAGCAATCTCATCTTTATGAAGACCTTGAAATTGTATGATAGAGGGGAAGTAGCAATGGATTTAAATCAAGTTCTCTCATCAAATAACTGTCTGGACTCTGAGCCAGTCAGTTAACCTTTTGGGACTTCAATTTCCTCATCTGTGAAATCAGGAAAATGACCCGGATGATGTCTAACATGCTTTCTAACTCTAAAATTCTATGATCCATTTGCTCCCCCAAATTCTCTTTCACTGGGTGGTTAAAGGTTTTGAAAATAAATATTCTTTGGCTTATAGACTTCTCTCAAGACTTTTTTTTTTATCTCCCAGAATTTCTGTTTTCTTTCTGTTTAACATATGTTAAAGCAAATGTTGTATGAGTTTACTCAATATACACAATGGATCAGGTGAGATTGTGGTCTCTCAAAATTTTCCAAGTAAATAGCCAATTGTATTGGTGAGAAGCACAAGTGATAACCTAGGCTTGCAATTGACACCTGAATTGAATGGCAATCTTGTGGGATTGAGTTTTTAATCCACAGAATCCACAGAATTTGATACTATCTCCTGGTAGATAGTGTCAGAATTGAGTTGAATTGTAGGACACCCAGCTGGTGTGTGAAGAATTGTTGGGTGTGTGGAAAACCTTTTACACACACACACACACACACACACACACACACACACGTTGAAAAAGAATTGTTATAAGTAGTAATGATAAGTTAAATCATGCTGAGTTAAGCAACCTCATAATCAACAACAAAGGTTTCTTTCTTGCTCAGTCTACATGGACTCTGCATATCATTTGCATCTGAACACCCAGGCCAACAAAGTAGCTCCAATACCAAATGGTTACTGCCAGTGCCAGATCAGACCAAGAGGAATCTGAAGTTTTGAGTCACTGGAAGTCCTATCCTGGTGCCTAGGAGAATTCCTTTATGTCAAATAAATGAATTTTAATAGATGAACATCTTAGCCTCTATTTTTAAAAAAAAAAGATTTTATTTATTTGACACACAGAGAGATCGCAAGTAGGCAGAGAGGTAGCTAGAGAGAAAGGGGGAAGCAGGATCCCTGCTGAGCAGAAAGCCCGATGCAGGGCTCATCCCAGGACCCTGAGATCATGACCTGAGCCGAAGGCAGAGGCTTAACCCACTGAGCCACCCAGGCACCCCCTTAGGCTCTATCTTTAAGAATCATTTGTGTTTATCATTCTATTTTCATGTCCATGGATAAGAAGCTCTGAATAAAACAGTGAGGCAAGATGGTGGTGGATTGGCTTCAGCCAAGTTCTTCCACCTCCCTGCAAATGTATTGTCCAGTTAGCATTTCTGCATACAATGAACTGCACATTTGAATTGCCTTGCTCTTAGAATAAATCCATGCAAAAACTCATTAGGAAAAAAGAACAAAGGTACTATCTTGCTAGGCATCTATACTTTGTTATTTCACACGTCCTATGACCCAGACTTTATATTTTGTAGAATGGTAAAGAAGTAAGATGTGAAACCTCACATTTTGAGCTGGTCTCAAATATGAGAAAATAGACAAAACTGTCTGTCTGCTGCATTTAACCCACAACTCACAAGGACCCAGATATTTGTTGTTTCATTTAGTGTTGAAAGAGTAAAAGTTGAAGGGTAAACATGAAAGTGATTCAATCAATATGATTAATATGGAGATTCATACTATTGGAACTTTGAAAATCCATACTGTAATCACAATTTAGCTGGACTAAATTTCTTCATTGATTAACTGTAGATTAATTGCCCCTTCTCTTTTCCATTTTGCCTGGTCTTAGAAGTATGATTCTGGTTAAAGAGCAAATTCCTTTTCCCTATAAGGAAATGGCCCAGGCTAGAAAACATTACAGGAATGGTTGTCTCCAATACATTCTCTCTAGAGCTCCCTGTCTTCTATCTGGTCTGTTGCTCTTCTTGTCCTCTTTTTCCTTGAGTTCTGATGGGGCACCAGGAATTCCAATTGACTGCAGAGAAAGGTGATTTCTGACAAGAAGTATTAGCTTCAGAAACAACTCTCTATTCATCGTCAGTTCAACATGCAGTCAAAGGCAGAAGCCTAGGTTAACATTGGAATAGTTCACAAGCCTACACAGATTTCTAGATTTAAACAATCCTGGGTCAAATCATGACACCCCAGGGGCTGGGATCCTTAGTCCCTTTTAGAAACTGTCTCGTTTCCTTCTCTTCTTCCCACTTCCTTTCCCCCATTCACTTTAACCTTTCTCTTTGTAAAAATATTTTGTTACAATTGATACATGTGCATAATATATGCAACGTAAATATATAATTAAGCAAAATAATGAAATAAATATTCATGAACCCAATACCATAATTAAAAGTAGAATGTTATCAGTTTCACAATACTACCTGTGGGCTCCTCTGCCCATAATCCCATTTTCTGTCATTCACCACTGTCAGGTATTTTGTATTTATTGTTTTATAGCTTTTATTTATAGTTTCATGACACACATAAATATTCCTAAATCAGTGGTTTTCCAACTGCAGGTTATGACTATGAAATCAAAATAATGGGTCACTACCAGACTTTGGTTTTCTTGAAATATAATACAATGGAATGCAAATTACCACAGTACACTGGACATGGTAAGGGTAAGTAATATGTGTGTTTGTGTATGTTTGTTTGTGTGTGCAATTATTTCCTACAGTGGTATGTGGATCATAGTGTAAAATGGATTTCTTCCTTTGGTCAATTTCAAGTAAGTATTTTTTTTTTAAGATTTTATTTATTTATTTGACAGACAAGAGGTCACAAGTAGGCAGAGAGAGAGGAGGGGGGAAGCAGGCTCCCTGCTGAGCAGAGAGCTCGATGTGGGGCTCGATCCTAGGACTCTGAGATCATGACTGGAGCTGAAGGCAGAGGCTTTGACCCACTGAGCCACCCAGGCACCCCTCAGATAGTTTTAAAAATACTGCCCTAACTACTACATTATTAATTCTGTTTGTTTTGGGCTTTATAAAAATTGAAAAATGCCATATGTATATATCCTTTAGTGACTTGGTCTTTATGGCCTAGGTTTCATTTATGTTGATTTATTTTTACTGCCAAATAATATTCTATTGTAGGACTATAATGTAATCTATTTATATAGTCTTCTGTCATTTGTCATTTGGGTTGTTGCCAATATTTCATTATAACAAAAAGTGCTGTTGTGAATATTCTTGTGATCTCCTGATGCAGTTGTATAATTGTTTCTGTAGAGAATACATCTAGTAGTGGAGTTGTTAGATCTTAGGGTGCATGCATGATGTTACATATGATAATCAAAAATATCTTCTACAATGATATCTTCCTTTGTGTACCTTTTCCTCTTCTACTCCCATAGGCACCCAGAAAAACCATCATGGTCTAGAATTCACAGCCCTGCACTTGTACTCTGAAGCTACATTGACCCTAAAAATGTTTTTCCTGGGACGCCTGGGTGGCTCAGTTAGTAAAGCGTCTGCCTTCGGCTCAGGTCATGATCCCAGCATCCTGGGATCGAGTCCCACATCAGGCTCCTTGCTCGGCAGGGAGCCTGCTTCCCCCTCTGCCTCTGCCTGCCTCTCTGTCTGCCTGTGCTTGTGCTCTCTCTCTCTCTCTAACTAATAAATAAATAAAAGCTTAAAAAAAATGTTTTTCCTAATGCCTTATATGCCACGCATGAAAAGGCATTTTCCTACAGAGCCTTGAAACACTTTCTTTGAAATGGATCCATTGGTAATTCTGATAGAGACCTGAGCAGCTCTGGAACCCTGAAAAGTCCCTCCCCTATCCATGATCTGTTTGACTCTCAGGAAGAGAATCTTACAACTAACTGCCATTAAGTCAAGCCCAGTCCCAAAACTGACCTTGATTTCCCTCGTATTTGTCAAGAACTGCGAAGGGTCTGAGATTTCACCTGACTTGCAAAATAATATGATATTCTGCCATAATTTCATGGATGCTGTCAGAAGACATGAGAATTCTGGGTCATAAACAAAGATGTTTATTACTCACAAAATGACAGTTGCCCAAGTATCAGCATTTTCTTGCACAGGTCCCCAAGCCCCAATTCCCGCAGGGCAACGTGAAGAGGGCCAGGTAACACCTACACAGACAGTGGGTTGTATTACAGAAGAGGAACTCTCAGGTTAGGGGACCTGAAACTCTATACTGGATATAATATAGAGTTGCTGTCCTTTGTTGCAGAGTGACATACTATTATCTATTATCTTCCAAGGCTGAAAGTAACACTACCCTTTTCTCCAGAGAGAGACACTATTTCTATTTTCCAAGGATGTTTGCTGTATGAACACCCCTAAAAAGAGAGTACAGAAAAAAAACAATCAGTTCCTCTGATCATAAGACACGCAGACATATGGGAGGTCCAATATCTCAATACTATTGAGAGATAGTATTCTATAGGAGAATTCAGATCTACATGTCCTTGGAGAAAGTATCAACTTACCTGCATTAAACTATTCTCCTCTAATTTTAAGGACTCTTCGATTTCATTGTTGTTTTTTTCCCTAAATCCTCTCTATGCGGATAATCTAGATTATGTTGCAATAACAAATACCTTCCCAAATTTCAGAGGTTCAATATAAGGCATTTTATCTCTCACATTAGTCTGTACACGGCTCTGTCCCATACTGTCACCCAAACAGATAGAACACTACCTTCTTAGAGATGCAACATGTACGGCATCAGCTCTTCAATTGCCCTGACACCAGAAGAGAAAAGGACTCATGCATGGGCTTTTCACTGCCTTATTCTGGAAGTGACATGTGTCACATTTCATTAGTCCAGACTGTTGACATGGTCATATCTAATAGCAAGGGTGCTGGAAAATATGGGAAAATTGATGGAATTCTGAGTGAACACTCCTCTCTCTGCCACATTCTATTTGGACCTCCAAACATTTTCCTATTTTCTGGAGTAGAATGGGCAGTTCTATTCCACTTCTTAGCTTAGATTACCAGATCTGCTTTGTCCAGGTTCTACAGAAATCTTTTTGATGATATATTCAGTCCTCCAGAACATGAAATCACAATCCTATCCTTATGCATTTTTATTAAATGGGCTTAAAGTTTGTCATTCTTCACCAATTCTTTACAAAAATATACTTTCCATCAAAGGGAGAGGAAGGTTACCCCCTCAGAATCTGAGTTTCTTCTTGGTTTGATCTCTTATTGTGGGCCAGATATGAAGCGAGGCTTCAGGAATAAAGAGATTAAAAAACAGAAGTGAAAACCAGGACTCTGAGAGTCCACAGGAACAGTGAGAGACACAGGTAAGCCAGTACGGTCAAACAAGTGTGGGATAGTTGCTATAATTGAGGTGACCTCAGGGTCCTGTGGGAGCTCAAAGGAGAAGGTATTAGAGCTCAGATCAGGGAGTTTTGAGATCTTCTGATTCTCCAGGAAAGAACTAAAGTGAATGTTGAAGGACAAGTAATAGCCAGTTATGCTTACAAAAAAAAAAAAAAAAAAAAGTCAAGGTGGCTGGAAATTCAGTCTAGAGGTAGAGAATAATTGGCCCAAGGGCAGAGGCGTGAGAGAACACGGCTGTTTTTAAAATGCAAGTACTTTGGTATCACCGGGAACACGTGAGTATTAGGTGAGTATTGGGAGGTTATAAGAGATGCAAATGGACAGAAGAGGCTGAACATATCCTGCATGAAAACAATGGGGAATTATTGAAGGATTTTAAGCACGATGGGAATTTTGTATTAGAAAGATCACTCTGACAGTAAGCTGAGGGATTAGAAGTAAGTGAGACTGAATCAGTAGAGGAAAAAAGGGGATTTTACAATATCCCAGACATTAATGGCACTGTGGATAGAGAGGACAAAGTGAATATCTATGATGTTAAATAGACACAATATCAGAACAGGATAATTAAATGGAAGTTGGTGATGTGAAGAGAGAAGACTTAAGTGTAACTCCAAATTTCCAAGATTAGGAGAAGAAATACAAATTCTTGTTTGAAAATAGAGTTTGCTTTTTGATTGGCAGCTGTAGAACATCATGGCATATCGTCTTGTGTGCAGCTCAGCTCAGGATGTGGATGCTGACATCACCCCAGGCCAGGCAGACGAAGAGAGAAAAGACAGGGGCGATCAGAGACATGACTGCATCCTACCTGAGGAAAAGCACAGTAAAACTGTGCCTACCGGGACGCCTGAGTGGCTCAGGTGGTTAAGCAGCTGTCCTCGGCTCAGATCCTGATCCCAGTGTCCTGGGATCGAGTCCCGCATCGGGCTCCTTGCTTGGCGGGGAGCCTGCTTCTCCCTCTGCCTCTGCCTGCCACTCTGTCTGCCTGTGCTCACGCTCTCTTTCTCTGTCTCTCTAACAAATAAATAAAAAAATAAAATCTTAAAAAAAAAAAAAAACTGTGCCTACCAATAGTATATACAAACTCCTTGTGCACTTACAAGTTAATAATATAGTTTTTAAAAAAAGAATCACCCAAATACTTTTGAGATGTTTGGTCTTGCCAGCTTTCAACTCCTAAGCGCGTTTGTCATGAGTGCCATGATGACGAAAATCAGAACTTTAAAGGAAGTGGCAAACCAAAAGTGCTGTTAGTCACCGCAAACACTAAATATATTTTATACTTCCAGAGCTCTTGTCTTCTCTCACGCACTGCTGGCATAATCATGACAAACCTCACAAAAGTCCCAGGAGGTAGGAAGCAAGCGTGCAGTACTCTCTAGCATTGTTGTAAATAAGAACAGATGCTCATCCATCCCCAAAACCATTCTGTGCCAGACTGCCTTAGGTCCTAGGGTGGTTGAACAAAGGAAATCCCAGTCTTCTACCTGTCCCAGCTCAGAGACACTGGCATTAGATGCAACTGCTGTTGAACCAACTGGAGTCAGGAAATCTTGCACAGAGTAACACCTTGGGATATTTGAACCCTTCCAAGGAGCTCAAAGCACATCTGAGTCATTGATTCACTAACACCAGGAAGGGGAACACAAGGGTGGGATAGGAAATGGTTTTGTATACAGTTTTTAAAGATCTGAAGCCTTAAAGTCAGCAAGTTAGTAGCCAAACCTAAATCCCATAAAGTCTCTCTCTCTTTTTTTTAAAAAAAAAACTAAACCCAAATACTTGGCTCTATCAGGGAAGTACCTAGAGGGATCTTGGAAGGTGTCTGCTTTAGAAACTCCCCCAATAAACTCTGTCACATCCCCAATTTTCTTGGTCCAAAGCCATTTGACTCACCATCTAAAAGCTCTCAGAGAGATGACCCCATCTGCACTCTACTCCCCTTTCTTCTATCCTCTCCTGAACTACTGCTGCTCTTTTTAACCTGGTTCCAAGCTAGAGACCCTGCTATTTTTACTGGAGGCAGAAAATGAGTACGGAATCCTGACAATTCTTATCAACAAGTACTGGGGACTTTCACTTGTGGCTTTGGTGTGGCACCTCCTGACATCCTGAGCTTCCACTTCTCTACCGTGGGGATTATGATCACACTGTCCTGCCTCCGAGGCATATTCTGTAGTTATTTAAACACTAATCTACAAGCATTTAAACTCAATGGCCTCATATAGTTTATAGCTTTTGAAAGAACAGAATATCGTCAAAAATATGCCTTTCAGAAAGAGAGAAAGGAAGGAAGGAAGGAAGGAAGGAAGGAAGGAAGGAAGGAAGGAA